>JAMQGT020000993.1:0-27500 GCA_024447675.2 Pterophyllum scalare
GTGCAATATTTTTAAAATTAGAAACATCCTTTCTCAGACTGATGCTGAAAAGTTAATCCATGCATTTATTACTTCTAGGCTGGACTACTGTAATTCATTATTATCAGGCTGTCCTAAAAACTCCCTGAAAAGCCTTCAGCTGATCCAAAATGCTGCAGCTAGAGTACTGACAGGGACTAGAACAGAGAGAGCATATTTCTCCCATATTGGCTTCTCTTCATTGGCTCCCTGTTAAATCTAGAATAGAATTTAAAATCCTTCTCCTAACATACAAGGTCTTGAATAATCAGGCCCCATCTTATCTCAAAGACCTCATAGTTTCATATCACCCCAATAGAGCACTTCGTTCTCAGACTGCTGGCTTACTTGTGGTTCCTAGGATACTTCAGAGTAGAATGGGAGGCAGAGCCTTCAGCTTTCAGGCCCCTCTTCTGTGGAACCAGCTCCCAGCTTGGATTCAGGAGACAGACACCCTCTCTATTTTTAAGATTAGGCTTAAAACTTTCCTTTAGGATCAAGCTTATAGTTAGGGCTGGATCAGATGACCCTGAACCACCCCTTAGTTATGCTGCTATAGGCCTAGGCTGCTGAGGGGGGTCCCATAATGCACTGTTTCTTCTTATTCACCTTTATTTACTTGTTTATACTTCACTCTGTACTTAATCATTATTATTAATCTCTGTCTCTCTTCCACAGCATGTCTTTTGTCCTGTCTCTCTCCCTTCAGCCCCAACCGGTCGCAGCAGATGACTGCCCCTCCCTGAGCCTGGTTCTGCTGGAGGTTTCTTCCTGTTAAAAGGGAGTTTTTCCTTCCCACTGTCGCCAAGTGCTGGCTCATAGGGGGTCGTTTTGACTGTTGGGTTTTCTCTGTGTTATTGTAGGGTCTTTACCCACAGTACAAAGCACCTTGATGCGACTGTTTGTTGTGATTTGGTGCTATATAAATAAAATTGAATTGGAATTGACATGAATTAAAAGGCTCCAACAGCACCAACACGGCCCAGAGGTCCAGTTCAGGGACTCCAATTAGCTGAGGTGAAGCTAGCAGACAGCTAGCAGCTACAGCCACCTGTGTCACCATCCACATGTCAGTCAGAGAGGCCACGCCCCTAATAATGCAAACTTTAAGTCTTCATATAGTTTAACAGGTGTCAGGACCTGTCCTGTTCCTTTTTGGGGGTGTCTTGTTGCCTCTCCAGCTCACCTATTGTCACTTTCATTTGCACCAAAACAGGTGAAATGGATTTGTTATGCTTCCTTTAACTTCCTTCATTTTCGTTTGTTAACTGCTGACTTGGTTCACATGCAGACGAACTGCAGATCAGGGAGCCCCCCCCCCCCCGACTAAGGGAAGACCATCTGTATCTTTGATGAGATTCCTCCATGCATCTGCTCTGCTCCTGGGCCCTGGTGTCACCACCTCCTCAGACCTTTATCTTCTCGTTAATGTGCTGTACGGGAGTGGACGCTCTCTAACTGAATTGCAAACAAAACTGCAGCATCAGAGAAAGGTCCCTAATTGGTTTATGGCCTCAGTGATGTGTGCATGAAGGCAGAGATATTGCTGCACTCTTAGACACTCCCTAACTCAGTTTGGCACCGCTGCAGGGATGAGCGCCGTATGGACCGTCCTTAACTCAGTTAGCACTGCTGTAACCCAATAACACTTGATGAGGAGGCAGACTGCATGTACCGTCAGCACCATCCAACTGGGTTTAGTGTGTGAACTGGGAAATATGTATGTGTCAAAGTCACGTGGAACACACAGAGATGTACCTCAGCAAAGGTATGAGAGTTAAATGTGCAGAGGCATCAGGCCTGAATGTTCAGGACAAACCACAACTGTGTGTTTATTAAACAGGAAATAGATAGAAATAACTGACTGATTCATTGCTGTGGCTCTGCAGGGCTTCACACGTTCTCCTAACAAAGATCCCAGTTTGGTCCTGTGAGGACACTTAAAGTCAGATCAAACATGGGGGGGCTTCCTGCTGTCTTTAGTGTCCACAGCTGATCTGGAAATAACCTGCAGCAGCCTGCAGGTTAGGTCAACCTGCAGTTCCTCTGCAGTCCAGCAGGGGCTTCTTTACAGTAACTCAGCGTCCACATAACTGCTCCTCTCCTCCACAATAAGAGCCTCCCTAACCTGGAGTGACAGCCTCAGACTCGAAGGTGCTCATTTTCCTCCCGGCTCCTTCACCGTTGGCCGCACAGCACCCTGTGTAAGCTGGCGGTCACAGGCTAAAGTGAACTGTGGGCACCTTCTCATGGAGCTGAAGCCTCCTCGCTGTACAGGAAGGCTTCATGATGTCACCATCAACTTGGTGCACAGCACATTTTAATAATATCTCTCACACTGTGACCTGATGTCTTTATCACACCTGCTCCTCTTCCTCAGTGTCACAGCCCTGACTCCTAACAGGCGTGCAGATGCTTCCTCTTCATCGTGTTAGAGCCCTATTGACTTGTGTGCACAACCTTACAGGGGTGCAGCAGATATTCTCTGATATTACTCCCCCTCCTGTGAGAAAACTGAGCAGCAATTTGTTTCCTCCTCCTTGTCTTTCAGTCATGTGGTGCACATGTTGCTCCTCCTCTTCCTCACAGTGTTGAAGTGCTGATGAGGCTGCTGTGGGATTGAGGAGGTGCTCCACAGATGTTCTCCCGTGATTGATGGCTTCATTTATTGTCTGAGGGCTGAATGTGATACACTCATTAGCAGGACTCTGTGTGTGTGTGTGTGTGTGTGTGTGTGTGTGTGTGTGTGTGTGTGTGTGTGTGTGTGTGTGTGTGTGTGTGTGACCCTCCATCAGCTGATTAATGGTGGTTTTCTCCTCTCTGGGTGAGTCGCTGTGTCTTCCTGTTTCCTCAGGAAATGATGAGTTTGAGGTTCGACAGAGTTTCCAGATTCTGATCTTTGATTCGGAGTTTCAGTCCAAACGGAGGACGATGAGTAATTATTGATGGAATCAACCTGCCTTTATTTGCATGAGTACCTGCAGCTGTTACACCAGTCTGAGGTTAAACACACAGAGTCGCACAAACAACCCCAAAAAGACACAAACAAGCAAAAGATTAATTGTTCAGATTTAGTTCAGACGTGTGTCGTTCCCTTTGTGTATTTATTCCGTCCGTGTATCCCATCAGACTCTTCCCATTACTCTTCCCTGTAGTTCCTGTGTTTTTCCATGGACTTTATTGTTTTACTGCAGTCTGCTGAATTACAGTTTCAGCTTTGGTCCCCACCTGCCTCAGTCTGCAGTTGGGGCCCTGACTCTTCACCAAACCCAACAAAATGGCTCAAATATACATCTATGTATATAGATACCTAGATACATATATACATAGATACTTATATACATAGATACTTATATACATAGATACATATATACATAGATACATAGATACATACGATACATATGTACATAGATACATAGATACATAGATACATATGTACATAGATACATAGATACATAGATACATATGTACATAGATACATAGATACATATGTACATAGATCCATAGATACATAGATACATACATATTTAGTCCTTAAGAATGAATCATTCAGGGCACGGTCTCCCAGCAGAGGTCCAGACACTCAGACCTGCTGCTCTGAGTTAGGCTGGTGTGTCTCAGTAACACACACACACACACACACATGTGCTGCAGGCACAAACTTTCTGTGCCACTGAATTAACCAACTTTCACAGTGATGCTGACACAAACAGCAGCACAGTCTGTGTGCAGGAACACAAACACAGACCAGTGTTTGTCTCAGTCTCTTCTGTTTTGAGGACCCCTGTGTAACACCTTCTTACCTGCCAGCACTTCTGTTTTTCCACTTTTCCATCTGTCCTCACTGAGGCCTCAAAGTTTGTTATGAATAATTGTAATTTGTGCAACCATAAGTTTTGTGTTTGTCTAATGTTACCCAAGTTGCATGAAATAGAACCTGCACACACAATCCGTACTCTACATAATAATTTCAACCCATCTGTCACCACAACCTGGCAACGCGACTAAAAGGCACGTTGTTGCTCCTGCACTGTGCTGCCTTTGAGTGTGTGAGATTCCTAACTTATGGGTAGAATCCTTCATCACAGAGGAAACAGCTGAAGTAGTGGCAGCTGTAGAGGGTGCAACTGTAGACGGTTGTAGAGGGTGTAGCTGTAGAGGGTGTAGCTGTAGAGGGTGTAGCTGTGGAGGTTGTAGAGGGTGTAGCTGTAGAGGGTGTAGCTGTAGAGGGTGTAGCTGTGGAGGTTGTAGAGGGTGTAGCTGTAGAGGGTGTAGCTGTAGAGGGTGTAGCTGTGGAGGTTGTCGGTCGGTGTAGCTTCCGGCTTTGTTGCTGCCACATTATTTTGGCTCCCTGCAGTTCCATCAATAGACCGTCACATGTGTGCGGGTGGAGGATGCTGGATGGGATCCAAGAGGCTGCGGCGGTACCACCCCCCCCCCACCCCCGGTGCCTCGTGTTTGTGCCCTGCATTAAAAGCCCAGGCCGAGTTGGTGCCGGGGGTGGAGCAGTAATATATTTAGTAATGACCCAGTTCTGACAGGTGCTGGTGGGGGTGAGTGGGGGTGAGCACTGGTTCCTGCTGGACGATTCCCACTGCAGATCCAGTGCTCCTGTTCCCTCCGCTGGCTGACCCCGGATGGATCATCATGATTTAAGGAGTCCTCTGCAGATCACTGCACTCCCACGAGACTGGCAGACAAATGATTGACAGCTGTGAAATCGATGCAGCAGAAGCAGAGACATCGCCGGCTTTATTCCACACACTCTTCTTCCTGTCACAGTCTGACATGTTACGTTGGAGGAGACGGCTGTCATGTGTCGGCTGTCTGCTCCGTGCTGGTTTCAGTAATCTGGAGCTGAAAGGAAGAGCCTGGCATGAGGGGAAATTCTCTTTCTTGTCTCTGGTCCCGGGCTGGGACCAGCAGAACTGAAAGCTGCTTCTGCTCATCAAATTCTGAAATAATGAAGCTTTCTAAGAATTTTGCTAGAATATTAATGTAACCCTGAGTTCGTCTTTGGCAGGATCCTCCACTTCCTCTCTGATCACAGCTTCTTTACTTTCTTTGTCTGTTTGCTCCGGTGCTCACTCAACACCGTCCCACCAGAAACAGCTGCAGGGAGGAACCAACAGGTTACATTAAGGGTAAAGATCAAATGTATTTCCAAAGCATCTTCATCCTTAAATGAGCTCCTGAGCTGAAAAACAGTTAGTGTGGAGATGAGGAGCGTAGTGAGGAGCGTCAGGAGGAGCTTCAGGAGGAGCTTCAGGAGGAGCTTCAGGATTTTCTCAAAGAGATGCTCTGCAGCACTGAGACCAGCCAGAGCAGCCAGCTCTAAGTGTGACATGACAGAGAGGCAGTAAAGCAAAGGTTTCATGATAATGACAGCAGATACTGAGAAACTAAGAGGCTGCCTTTCAAACTAACAAAGAGTGAGGAGGTTCTGGACCCTGAACCCTCGACGGGCTGCCAATAAGATTGAGGATGTTGACTCACATCAAGTTACTGAAGCTGAGTGTTTCTGTGACTCTACACAGGCTGTGTGCAGCCCGTCCTGTGGTAATAGTTCATCCAACCGATCATAAGAACAGTGCTGAAGAAAAGTCCGGATCAACGGGCACGCTGGTGAAAACATGGACTGATGGAGACTTCCTGAAACTCTGCAGGATGTTTGTGGTCTCCTCACCAAGGCAACAGAAACTAAAACGGTGCTCAGTCAGGTCTGGAAACACTGGGAACAAGGTTCTTTCATTTCTTGAAGATGTTTCATCTGTCGCTCCAGGAGCCCAGGTAACCTGCAGGTGCATCAAACTGCCACGACCTGGATGACTGAGCCTACACACCACCCTGCACTGCGGGAAGTTCAGCTGAAGTCCACCTCTGTTGATAAAGTTTCCTCCTTTTTGGAAAATCTTTACTGCAAAAACACAAAGGCAGCCCCACCTGGCCGGGGATCCCTGCAGCTCGCTGTGAGCAGCTCCTGTGATCCAGAAACTCTCCCCAGCCCGATGATCCACTTCTACAGCGCGTCCTCGCGACGTAAAAGCTGCCGATGACCCATTTAAACAGCAGCTCGCTCACTTCGAGCCTCCTCTGCAGCGACAAACTGCTGGACACGTTGATGTCGGCTGGCCTTTTCTGCCCGACACTCACGGCTCACAACCTCGATTCCGGTCCCTGCTGATTCCCATATAATGCTGTTCTGGAGTCGGTCCGCTGTCCGGGGGGAACGCCGGCTGATGTCGGCCCCATTTACACCACGAGCTGAAATCCCAAAGAAGACGGAGGAGGTTATTTTAGTCCTCCAGCTTCACAGTGGCCGAGCTGCAGGCCTGCTTTGGGTTTCACACATTAAATGTCTGTTTTCTCACTGGACCGGCAACCTCATCACTGCTGCTGGACTCATGAAAACACACCGTCCACATCCTGTGTTTTATTCTGGCTTCACAGGAAGCCAGACCGCACCGCAGTCCTCTGTGTTTGACCCAAACTGGAGCTCCGCCTTCCAGTCAGTCCAGTGAAGCACAGCAGGCACATGATTGGTCAGATCACCGCATTAAAAATGCTGCAACAGCAGAAACACGGTCCAGAGGTCATACTGTTTACAGGAAGGGCATCATCGCTGTGCACATAAACCAGCCAATCACAACGAGCTCAGGTGAGCCCCCTGACACAGGTGTGACCTTCTTCTCACACACACACACACACACACACACACAGCCTCTGGGGGGGCCTATCCCAGCTATGATGAGGTGGGGGGGTACACCCTGTGGGGTTGCCAGGTTTTTTCTTGTTGCCTTTTTTCATGTTTTATTATTTGTTTTTAGTCTTTTTGGTGTTGAGTCTCGTTTTTGTGATTTTGTCTTCTTTTTGTCATCTTTGTGTACGTGGTTTGGAGTTTGTGTCTCTTTGTGGGTATTTTAGGTTGTTTTGTCTCTGTTTGGGTCATTTTAGGAATGTTTTGTGTCTTTCTGTCATAATCTTGCTTTTTTTTGTACTTGTTTGTTTCTCTTGCTGGTCATTTTGTGTCTTTTTTGTAGTTTGTGGACCTTTTGTGTCCCTGTGGAGTCATTTTGTTGACTTTATAACACATCAGTCATTTGTAGCCTGAGCCTTTGCCTGCTCAGCGCCTTCAGTAACCGTCCACTGCTCCTCTAAAGCTCCGCCCCTTCTGACTCACATGACATTTGAGTGGAGTCTGACTTCTCCTGTGTCAAAAGCAAATGGAGCAGAGTGGGTGTGAGCTCCTGTGTTATTTCAGAGAAGATGCAGGCTGGGAAAAACGGGTCAGACTATTAGAAGATCCCGTGGGACCTCCTCCATCCTGCAGGCTTCCCTCCATACATGTTTAATGAGCAGCCGCTCTGGTTTCCTACAGGCAATTACTGCAGCTCGGGATTCGTCTGTTTTTTCCAACTTCCAGGATTTTCCTTGTCTCATTGTGCTGCTCCTCCCGGTTCAGTGTGGGTAAATATTAAGTACAGGTCAGGCTCTCTTAATATTTGTACATATATTCAAGTTAACACTTGGATATTTGGACCCTTTTCCCTAAATAAGGAGATGTGTGTGGAGTTTTGTTCCAAACATTATTTCCATGTTGCTGTGAATCATTCAGATGAAGCAGGTCTGCGGGCCTCTCGGGGTTCCCCGTCAGGAGGAGCTAAAGTGTGTTCTGTATCTGTGGGTGAGGAGCTGCCCGGCTCATCGCATCCATATTAATGCAGAAACACGATGTGCATGCGAGCCCGCGGGAGCCCTACCACGCACACTGCAGCTCGGATAAAACCTCACTAAAGTTTAAAGCTTTTAAACAGCCGTAGACCTGCTGACAGCAGAAACATGGCTGTCACAGACACGTCCAGCTCATACAGAAAGGAACAATTCCCCCAACATTACAGACAAATACAGACAATAACCAATAAAACCCCACAGAAAAATAAAACTGTAAGAGCAGTAATTATTATTGAAGGGGCAGAAACACCTCATCCTCTGACATCTCTGTCAAACCTTTACTCCACATATTGTTTGGTTTGATCCTGATGTTATCACTGTGGGATGTTGTAGTTATTAAGAAAACATAATCAAAGGTGGAAAAAATCTGCATCATCTTATAATTCGTGTTTCTATCCACAGAGCTCCTACAGTTACCAACAGGTGCACTAGAGGGGCAACAATGAGACACTCACATTTCTCCTCCTCATCTTTTCTGACTGGTTTTCACTAGTTCTGCATGTGTCAGGGTCACTGCTGGTAGCATGAGGTCATACCTGGACCCTACAGAGGCTGCACAGGTAGTCCAGCTCCTCCAGGATGGCACATCAATACGTGCCATTGGCAGAAGGTTTGCTGTGTCTCCCAGCACAGTCTCAGAGCCTGGAGGAGACTCCAGGAGACAGACAGTTACTCTAGGAGAGCTGGACAGGAGAAGGTCCTTAACCCATCAGCAGGACCGGGATCTGCTCCTTTGTGCAGGAGGAACAGGGTGATCTCTGCAGAGCTACAAAATGACCTCCAGCAGCCACTGGTGTGAATGTCTCTGAGCAAACAATCAGACTTCATGAGGGTGCCCTGAGGACCCGATGTCCTCTAGTGGGCGCTGTGCTCACTGCACGGCACCGTGGAGCCTGACTGGCATTCACCATAAAATACCAGAACAGGCAGGTCCACCACTGAAGCCCTGTGATGTTCACAGATGAGAGCAGGTTCACTCCGAGCACATGTAACAGAGCTAAAAGGGTCTGGAAAGCCGTGGAGAACGTTCTGCTGCCTGTAACATCGTTCAGCAGGAACGGTTTGGTGGTGGGTCACTGATGGTCTGGGGAGGCATATTCATGGAGGGACACACGGACCTCTAGGCAACAACACCCTGACTGCCTTCAGGTATCAGGATGAAACCCTTGGACCTGCTGTCAGACCCTACACTGGGGCAGTGGGTCCTGGGTTCCTCCTGGAATCAGCTTACAAACAGATTTCCTGTCATCAGATTATTATGAGCAATAACCACAAACCTCACATTTTGAATTACCACAATATCAATTTGTGCAATGTTCATTTTATCTTCATTATTTCCTAATGCAGACAGATCTCAGTAACATCCACCTTTTGAAATTTTTGGAGTTTCCAGCTTTATAATGACTCATGAAAATGTGTTCTGTGCAGCCTTACAGAAACATTTTGCTATTAAGTTAAAAAAAACAACAACAACTCAGAACTCATAATATCCATCTTCTCAGTTTAATATTTGCTCTTCATCTTTAACCTTTAACCAACACCTTTAATGTGTGCAGCAAGATGTTAGAGATCTTCTGCCAGTCTGTGATAGCTAGTACCATCTACTTTGCTGTTGTCTGCTGGGGGGGGGGCAGCATCAGTGCCAGAGATGCCAGCAGGATCAACAAACTGATTCACAAGGCTGGAACCGTCATAGGGCAGAGTTTGGAGATGTTTGAGTGAGTGAGGGTCAGGAGGTCACTGAACAAACTGCTCTCCATTATGGACAACCATCTCACCCCCACTCCACTCCACACTGCTGAGGCAGCAGAGCTCCTCCTCCCTCAGACTGATTCAACCTCGCTGCCATAAAGAACGCTTCAGGAAATCTTTCCTACTGTTCTCCATAAAACTTTATAATAACTCTTCTTTGTGTGACAGGTGAACACACCTGTCAGGACAGAAGATCCTACACACAGAACTTTGTATTATATCCTCTTGCTGCTGTCTCCGGACTCTTTTTATACATTCTCTGATTTATAGTGTATATATTACAGTGTCAGCCTTAATGTAACTCTTTGTTACCTACATTTTTATATTTTTATCTATTTCATTTTGATATGGATATGTATATTTTAATTCTCATCATTGGCACTCTCACTTGATGTTAGGTTTAGTTACTGTAGATTGTATTTTCCTGCTGCTGTTACACAATAATCTCCCTTGCGGGATCAATAAAGTATCTATCTATCTATCTATCTATCTATCTATCTATCTATCTAAGGACAAATGGATATTATTTCATCTTTTAAGGTTTTTCCCAGTTAGAAATATTTCTGATACACTTCAAGTAAAACATGAACAAAGCTGATGTGTTGGTGCACTAGTTTGTGGACATTTTAAAGCCACATTGTTGCCATTTTGGCTGCAAGATGTTGGGCTTTTGGAGCCAGAAGTGACCGTAACATAACATCCAAATAAAATCAGAGAAACACTGGAGCTCAGGCTTCTGGGACAGGCTGTTACTACAACCACATGGCAGCCATATTATTAATTTTAATTATTATATTTCATTGTATATTTTGTTGTACAATGACAAATAAAGGAACCTTGAACCTTATTGGTCAGATAATTACATTAAAAATCCTCCAACAGCCCAGACACGGTCCAGAGGTCCAGTTCAGGGACTCCAGTTAGCTGAGGTGAAGCCTAGCAGACAGCTAGCAGCTACAACTGCCTGTGTCACCATCCACCTGTCAGTCAGGCCACACCCCTAATAATGCAAACTTTAAGCCTTACATTGTCCCCCGTACAGCTGTTATGAAGGGAGAAATTATCCACAGAGACCTAAGAAGTTTCTGTATCAGGCTGTAAACATGGGAGTCTATGGGGAGTGACTCACTGCTGCCTCTGCTGGACACCAGAGGAACTGCAGCTTTTGATGCTTCCATGTTGGCTTCATCTTTCAGCCTCAGAGGTTGCCGATTGCTTTATTTAGAATGAAATACTTCATTTATTCTGGTATGATTTTTACCTTTTTCCATTCTGTGCCGATGCAGTGTCTGCACTTACTTTACATCGAAGAAGAATTTCTCTGTAGCTCTCCTTCAAAGAAACTTACCATTCAAAGTTGCTGGCAACAAAAGAGCTTGAACTGTGTGAAATTAGAGGGTTTTTTTAGGGCTGTGGTTCTTTACTAATAAATAATAATGTCTAACAAAATGGCTTCTGAAATTTGAAGAAAGTGAATTCTGACACTTGCAGGCCAGAAAACTTTCATGAATAATATCCTAGATTCCAAAATTGTATCATTTATATTTATGCATTTTAACGGTGCCTGTGTCTCCCTTTTATTTGAACCATCAGTGATAGTTTGGTGGCAGCTAAATGAGAAGTTATGAAGCAGAATTGAAAAAGTCATTACACTTTCTTATATATTACAGTAACATTAATGCTGCAGTCACATGAAGGAAAGCAGTGGTTGGAGACCACTGCATGACCAAAATGATTGTGACCTGTGTGCAATGAAATTACAATCATGTTGCCTTTGAAATGGTTGACTTGAAGATGGAAACCAGATCTGCGACCATTCGCTGTCAGTTGTTGTTATCAAAGAAACTGGTGCATGCAACAAAACAATAAGACAGAGTCAGTCTGCAATCAGTCTGCAACTGACATGCACTCTGTTTATGATAATACAGCAGTTAACTGCAATAAATTGGGAGAAACTGTAAACCTGTTACCATCTTGGAAATCTTGCTCTTTTTGTATGAATACAACCAGAATGCAACCAGTTGGGTCCCCTGTTCCAAAGACACACTTTGCAGTAAGGTTGCATTCATCAGCACAGACTATCTCAGGCTTATTGTAAATTGCTGGCAATCTGTCTATGTTTACAAATTAGACGGTAATTCTTTGCAAACCTTCGTCAGTCTGACTGATTGCAGTCAATCTGTGCAATCACATTGCAATCAAAAGTGGTCCCCTACAGGTAAGTGTGTTGCTCAACCTCTGTGCAACCAGCTGGTTACTGCAGCTACTTGTGATCAGTCTCCAACAGCAAATCATTGGGCAACTAATGATATTTCCTAGTCACACTGAGGTTGCCGATCCATTTTTAGTGACTGAGTCATGAAAGTCTGTTTCTGTCTGTAAAGTCTCATAAAATCTTAAAGTTTTACACCAAGTACTGCTATCAATCAGTTGCATAGAAGGTAATTTATGAGAATATTTCCTTGGTGTTTCTGTCTGATGCATGAAAACCAGATTTGTTTTCATTCTGTGATGTTTCTCAGACCTTAAAGACTTGTGATGCAACAAACGGTTCATTTAACTCCAAATCCAGGTTGGTTGGAAGAGTTTGGGCAGCATGAATTATCGAAGCCACTTCTTCAGCAGGATATGCAGTCAGTCTTCTTCCTCACCCCTCCCACCCTCTTCCTCCTCCCCCTCTTTGTCTCAGTCAATATAAAATGAGAGCTGAGACATGTGGCAGCTCAGGGACTCTCCCTCATTAATAATGGAAACGCTCCAAAGCCTGCTCTGAGAGGAAGAAGAGTCCATCATCTCAAACTCACCAAACCAGATTAAAAGCACAGCACACACTCGTTTTCAAACAGTAGGCATTTTATTTAATACTCTTCATCATGTTAGCAATCTTTTATTTATTTATTCATCTTTTTATATCTCAGTAGGCCTATAATCTGTAAAGTATCAATCTTTGTTAAAACTGTCTGGGATAGATTATCTATAATAGAGCTTTTATTTTATTTTCTTAAAATCCTTTTTCATATACATATTCTCTTCTTAGATGATTTTCTGAAGATTGTTTTTTAAATCTTTTTGCAACATCCCCATAAACAAACGAAGAGACAAACCAACAAACAAACAAACAAACAGAAGTACACATCTTTTCGTCAGAAGGCAGTGGAAACGTCTGTGCCTCGGCAAACAAACAAACACCCTCCTCACATTCATTTATTTGTGTGGTTCATGATGCTACTATACTGTTGGGACTCTGCTTTAATCTAACATACAGACCTAAAATATATCACTGCTAAGGTCGTCTAGTATGGATCACTGGTATGAAAAGGGGGGATGTGCTTAATGGCAACAGTCATATCACTCTTCAGCCACGGTTTGATTTTTTCTTTTTTTCAGCTACACTGGCCATGAAGTCACGTCTTCGTATTGCTCTCGGCTCCTCCTCAGCCGCCGTTTAGCTCACAGAGTCATTCGTTTCTAACACGTGGTTGTGCTGATATGAAAGATGGCGGACGTCTACCACCAACAGGAACTAAAGATAATTTAAATGTGTTGCTACTTTCACATCCAAACGAGTTTCCATCAGAGTCCTTGGTCTCGAGGGATTTCAGGAAATGAGCACAATCTCTGAACAACTTTTCAAGCTAACAAACAAAAATGTTTGGCTATAGCTACTTAAAACATTCATAATCAGTTCTTTGAGTAAATTCACATCAGATAGTCTACTAAAGAGCGAATCAAAAACAGCAAAAGCTAAAGTTAAATATGAGTTAAATCTCGGTTTTCCTGAATTTAGTTTAGCTGCAGATCCAAACTGTTAGTTAGCCTGATGTTTCCATTGCTAACCCCTGGCAATCCCATTTAGCTGCCCTCACAAACAGTCTGCTTTAGTCTCCAAGCTGTTAGCTATGCCAAGCTGTCTACAAACCTTTGCCTTATCTGAGCTAGCGCTGTTAATTTTACAGCTAAGTCATTGCAGGTTGATTAGGATTCGTTTTGGGCACAGCCTACTTCGCTGAGTCCTGTTAGATTTGAAGGTGTGGACAAAGTTTGGGGTTACAGCTAGCATATGTTCAGTCAGTTAAAAAGACCATGACAGGAAGTGTGGTCGATATGAACAAATAAAGTCTGCCTCTGAATATGAGCTTGGAAAAAAAAAATTATATATCTGTAAAGCATAACGTACATTTCTACTGCTTTGATAAAATAAATTCAACCATTAAAGCTTAAATCACGAAATCTGCCTAAAGCCTTTACTTGACTACAAACAAGTTAGTAAACATTACTCAGAAGAAACCCAGTTTATCTGGAGACAGCTAAACTGGGTTTAACATCATCAGAAAATGGGTTTAATTCAGGAAGTTCCCTTTGGCTTTGGGAATCTAAAGAGACCACCATGCTAGCTGCCAACATAGCAAAGTAAAGTATCCGAGTGGATGATTTGAGCTAACGCACCAAAGCTCCTCTGGACTGTAAAATGTGGACATTATTTTTATAATTTTACATTACGAAAGCTTCAAGCTAGCTGGCTAATATTGTTGTTTTCTGGATAGTTTTTTGAGTGGTTCCACAATAAATGCCAGCATACACAAACAAACAGCCAAATAATAATAATATTAATCAATCTTTGATTTTTTTAAAAAGCTCAAATTAAACATCTGGTGTGTTGCATAGTAATGTACTGGCACTACGTGCTGGTGCCCAGGAGGGCTTATTACTTAAACCTTTTTCAGTGCTTTAAGCACATATAAATTACACAGTTAAAACTGAAACGTGTCTATAACTTTCATGGAGCGATACTTGGTTAAAAGCAAGCCTTTATTAATCACAATATATTGTCACCTGTTGTGAGCTATTGCTAAAATAAAATCATGTTCGTTTCACTTTTTGTTATTTGTTGTGATAGTTTCTAAAAGGCTTTTAATCTGAAACTGTTACAGGAAGTGCATAATGCAGCTATGGTTCGTTGGTTCGCCGTGGCCTAACGTGAATCTGACAACAGATTATAAAAGATTTAATGTTTTTGTGCCCATTTCCTGAAACGTTTAGGAGTCTCTGAACTGATATCATGCAAGTTAACAACAGTCTAAACTGTTCTTTAAGGACAAGCAGGCGTTATACTCAACTACATCCCTGCACCCCAGAGTCTGGGGAGGAAAACAAGGCCACGGTCACAACAGACGTGTGGCGTGGCGGCCAGCTCGATAACCCAAAGGGAAACACTTTGAATGTAAGAACAGTGTTGACTGTAAGCCGTGCTGCAGGGGTCAAAGGTCAGTACTGTCATTGCAGCTTTGTGTCCTGCCTGTAAAAGTCGACAGGGGGACATTTGACTAAGCTGTCATTGCCAGCAGTTATTACGCAGTGGTGTGACCGTGGCCTGAAAACAACAAACAGCCAATACAAAGATTACATGAAGCATTCAGTCCATCAAATGTAGCTCGCTCAGCTGAGTCTACTTGGCGTAATAAAAACAAAATCTGTCCATGGTGAGAATGAGGTGTCAGGTCTGAATGGGCTCGAGGCCTTGGCTCGTCTTATTGATTTTGTGGCCTCGCGTTACACATGAATATGTACCATAGGCTATATGGGAGCTCTAATATATAGCCTGATACTGTGTCAGCACCCTGCAGTCACACAGTGCTGTCTAGGCCAAGCCTACTAAACATCAATAATTCATGGTTGACTCTAATACTGTGTAATTCCACGGTTGTAAGCGGGCGAGAATCCATCACATTTTCATCATTGTCATCATTTCAGCTCGACGGCGTGTTGAATATTTCATATTATCGACCTCTGGGTCAGGTCTGCGTGTGATTGGATGAACGCTCCGGGAGGACAGCGGCCTGCAGAGGTCCCAGGAAGGCGAACCGGAGCGCCGTACAGTGATGTCGTAGTAAAATCCATTCGGGGAGTATTTTCTTGTGATGAATACGAACTCAGAAGTTTTCTGTATTTTCGGAGAGTAGCTATCACTCTTTTCCTATTTTCTTTTTTTCAGCTGGATTTTTCCTTTTTTTCTTTTTTTCTTACTTCTTTTCACTTGGTGTTTCCATGTTTTTCCTTATTTCTGTTAAAACGCCAGCCAAGTCAGTATGGTGGGCAGTGCAGTGAGGACCAAGGTGAGGCCCCTAGCGTGGGCAGATCTGGGGGCTCCGTTTCCGCCGCCACAGAGTTCAAACAAACTCCCGCGGAAATTCAGGTTGCGGGACTCCTTTTTCAGTTTATCCCAGAGGTCCGTCGCTCCCTCCTGGCAGTCCGCCAGCGCCGTCGTGGCACAGGAGTGGAAGTTATCCCAGTAACTGGCAGGAGAAAACACAGCAGGCGTTAACACCACAAGCGTTGGACTGCAGTGGGAGGCTCATTTCAAACTGAATGCATCAACTACACTGAGGCAGCAGAGCCAAGAGTGGAACCATCCCAGAGTCTGGCAGCACAGGACACACAGCGAGGAGGAAGCTTATGAAGACACAGCCGGTGAACTTCAGCTACTTTTATTTTGCAGTCAAACGAAGCTGAAGCTGGAGAGCTGCAGCCTGGGCACATTACAGCCCGCCTCCCCCATCAGCGCTCGGCAGAGAAGATTTCAATATTGAAGGCAAAATACTGGCTGCATGTCTACAATAAAAACCTTCCACATAACTGAAACTCTGTTGGCTGATTCTAATATTTTTAGATTCAACTTGAAAGCCCAGATTGATTTTTTGATCCAGTTGGTCACAGATAGTTGTTAATTTTAATGTTACCTCTTATGCCCTCGTCAGAGTTCAGAACAACCCTCCTTTATCTCACACTGGGCCTTGTTACAGCCTCTGTCTGAAGCTGTTTTAGCTCCTCCTCCTTTCACACAACTTTCTTCTGATTGGCTGCCCCTTACAAACAGTTTTACTGCCTAAACCAGACCGAGTAGTGTATGTGAAGAATGGGAAATCGTGTCTAGAAACACAAATGAACAGATCACATGTTGTTACTATTTTACAAACTGCTGTGAGACTGTGTTGGATGACCATTTAAGGACATCCTCTCTCTGTGACATCATACAGATCCCAGAGTTGAAAAAACAGTTCTAAAGGGTTATTTGTACATTCTTTGGTCATGTTTAATATGAAACAGAACATGACAGGAAATTTAAAGCAACGTGTCCTTTAAATCCTCTGAAGCTTTTGACAGCTTTGCTGTAACTGTTTCTTTAATATATTTACTAAGAGTTTGATAAGATGCTACTTTGTTTGGCAGTTTCTGCTTAATTTATTACTTTTGAGTGTTTGCTGTTTGTTTAAAGTCTAGTAATGAACACGTTTTGTCTCAGAGGACTCTGAACACTTTATGCGCTAACATTCTGAACGAGTCGGTTCAGCAACAAACAAACTGCTGATAAAACACAGCTTTTCCTTCTAGTTTTAGATGTGCAGCCTCCTACTAATTAAGTCAATTTTATTGAACAATAGAGACTAACGTGACCAAATTAAGAGGCACATTTACTTAAAATGTTAAAATACTTCTTTAATTTTTACATTTTCTGCTCTTTCATATGTCTGTTCTTACTCTCTGAAGAGTCTTATTAAGCTTTACAAATGTTTATAGATGATGTATTGGTCTATATTAACAATCTCAACTACATGTAACAAGTTAAACTTGACTCCAGCTGTAATAATGGTATTAATATTGATAATATTCCGTCAGTAATCACAGTACTCTAATGCAGGCATTGTTATTTCTTTACCACTTGTGGAAAGAGATGAGACAAGCAGAAAAACATTTCATTGTCATTTTTTAACCTCCGAGCTTTGATTCATTAGTTTCTAAAATGTAAATATTTCACGAAATGTTTAAACTAAATTACAAAACCTCCATAAGAACTTGTTGATAGAAAACAGATTTGTTTTTGCAGTTAATCCCAAACTTTTCCCCAATCTTTCCAAATCTGACCCATAAAAGTTCATTTTATCCTGTACATTTATCCAGCCTGTTTAAATGTTTCAGATCTTATTTACTGTAAATGACCTTTGTGACCCACCTGTGGTCCACACACTGATTTGATCCTATGAATGCAGAACTGAGTGTTGCTGCTTTCACCGCAGCATCCACAAACATGTTATAGTGAAAACATGAACCACGCCCACCTTTAAATACCCATAAAACATGACCTGTGTGTTTAGGTTACTTACAATAAATCAGAATAAAATCAGTTCACAGAATAAAATATGTGAACGTAAATGAAAAAAGTGTCAAGTGTGTGAAGAATCAACAACAAGTGGGACACAATCGTGAAGTGGAATGAAATTTATTGGATGTGTCAAACTTTTTTAACAAATAAAAAACTGAAAAGTGGGGCGTGCAATATTATTGGGCCCCTTTACTTTCAGTGCAGCAAACTGACTCCAGAAGTTCAGTGAGGATCTCTGAATGATCCAATGTTGTCCCAAATGACTGATGATGATAAATAGGATCCACCTGTGTGTAATCAAGTCTCCGTATAAATGCACCTGCTCTGTGATAGTCTCAGGGTTCTGTTCCAAGTGCAGAGAGCATCATGAAGACCAAGGAACACACCAGGCAGGTCCCAGATACTGTTGTGGAGAAGTTTAAAGCCGGATTTGGATACAAAAAGATTTCCCAAGCTTTAAACATCTCAAGGAGCACTGTGCAAGCAATCATATTGAAATGGAAGGAGTATCAGACCACTGCAAATCTACCAAGACCCGGCCGTCCCTCTAAACTTTCATCTCAAACAAGGAGAAGACTGATCAGAGATGCAGCCAAGAGGCCCATGATCACTCTGGATGAACTGCAGAGATCTACAGCTGAGGTGGGAGAGTCTGTCCATAGGACAACAATCAGTCGTACACTGCACAAATCTGGCCTTCATGGAAGAGTGGCAAGAAGAAAGCCATTTCTCAAAGATATCCATAAAAAGTCTAGTTTAAAGTTTGCCGCAAGCCACCTGGGAGACACACCAAACATGTGGAAGAAGGTGCTCTGGTCAGATGAAACCAAAATCCAACTGTTTGGCCACAATGCAAAACGATATGTTTGGTGTAAAAGCAACACAGCTCATCACCCTGAACACACCATCCCCACTGTCAAACATGGTGGTGGCAGCATCATGTTTTGGGCCTGCTTTTCATCAGCAGGGACAGGGAAGATGGTCAAAATTGATGGGAAGATGGATGGGGCCAAATACAGGAGCATTCTGGAAGAAAACCTGTTGGAGTCTGCAAGAGACCTGAGACTGGGACGGAGATTTATCTTCCAACAAGACAATGATCCAAAACATAAAGCCAAATCTACAATGGAACAGTTCACAAATAAACGTATCCAGGTGTTGGAATGGCCAAGTCAAAGTCCAGACCTGAATCCAATGGAGAATCTGTGGAAAGAGCTGAAGACTGCTGTTCACAAACGCTCTCCATCCAACCTCACTGAGCTCCAGCTGTTTTGCAAGGAAGAATGGGCGAGAATTTCAGTCTCTCGATGTGCAAAACTGATAGAGACATACCCCAAGAGACTTGCAGCTGTAATTGCAGCAAAAGGTGGCGCTACAAAGTATTAATGCAAGGGGGCCCAATAATATTGCACGCCCCACTTTTCAGTTTTTTATTTGTTAAAAAAGTTTGACACATACAATAAATTTCATTCCACTTCACGATTGTGTCCCACTTGTTGTTGATTCTTCACACAAAATTAAAATTTTATATCTTTATGTTTGAAGCCTGAAATGTGGCAAAAGGTTGAAAAGTTCAAGGGGGCCGAATACTTTCACAAGGCACTGTATGTCTGATTCTGCAGTTTAAGAGTTAACTCACTCTTTGTTTCCTCAGACTCCTTCTCTCCTTCAGCCTTTTCCCTCTCTTAATTCCTTTCCTCCTCTCATCCCTGCTTCTTTCCTTTGCTATAACCCCTCCTCCTTTTTCTCTCACTTTCTCTTCAGCCTAAATTTCCTTTTTCCCCCCTTCAAGGTTTTTTGTCCTTTTTGCTCTTTTCATCTCCACCTCTCATCTGTTTTTTCCATCCCCCTCTCAGTTAATGTGAAGACACCAGCGACGCGTGCTGCAGCACACACACACACACACACACACACACACGGCGTATCTAATCCAATCTTCCAATCTGCTCTTATTGATGTTGACCTCTTGAACTGAGCCGTGTCGATGCTCCATCTCTGAGCAATTAACGCCTGTGTGTGTGTGTGTGTGTGTGTGTGTGTGTGTGTGTGTGTGTGTGTGTGTGTGTGTGTGTGTGTGTGTGTGTGGAAGCGTATTAACACACACCTCCTGCCACGCCTCAACACCGCTGTGATGGAGCTGTCACTGAATTAAAAAATCATGTGTGTGTGAGGAGGGGTGGGGGCTCCTTGCTGCAGTGTGCCATCTGGTGCCCACCCTGTTTGGGTGGTGGGATGGATGGTGGATTAGAGGGAAGATTGGAGGGGGGGCAGCTGGGCTGCACATATGCACACTGCCCTACTGACTGCACCCCCCACAAAATCTCCGTCTCCCCCTCAGGGTTAGCGGTTAAATCACTCATATTGTTTTCTTTGTGATCAGAGCGACGGTCCTCACAGATGGGACTCAATATTAGAGAAGATCTATAATAAAAACTCCACACACACTTCACACTGCCCCACAAAGCCCAACACTGCAGCTACACAGTCTGTGAAGAGCTGAGTCTCATCGTTACAAGTCTTACTTAAGCATATAATCATCACCACGTGGATATTTGTTATTTTTAAGGGATGGAAAAGTAGAATATATAAGTGAAATGAAGACAACTAAAGCTAGTTTTTTCTCTTTTAAGTGAACATGGTGTTTGCGCTGATAATGTAATAATGTATTTAAGAGCAGAGCAATCTTAGGGCAGTTTGTGACCTGACCTCTTTTCAACTGATTCTTGTTTCTGGACACACCTTGAAATTAATATTTTCCATATTTTCCACTTTAAAGGGAACAAGTCCACATTTGGAGGTATTTGGTTGGAAGTGGTTTAATAGAGGGGCTGGTTAGGTTAAACAGGTTGGTCAGAGGGGTTTGTTGTGCTGAAGGACTTGGTTGGGATGGATGGATGGATGGATGGATGGAAGGGGATTGTTGAAGGGGTCCATGTTTAAATACAACAGTGACTATGCCTTTGTCCTTTACCTAAAGGCTAACTAGCCTAGCTTAGCAATGTAACTATGACTCTGGCTATGTTTAAATGGTTTTAATTGACTTTAAATGACATATTTAATTCATCAAACTAGTTTCTTGGGACAAATGATCAAGAGTTTCAAATCTGGAAAAATGCTTAAAATGAAAGGTTCTTTAGCTTCTTTATAGCAAAAGTCAAACTGACTGTTTATTGTGTTCACAGTGAAAACAAACTTGTGTTTTTATTTGTTTCTTAACAAATTTCAGCAGTGCTGTAAAATCTCACCTGTGCTAATGTGATTGTGTGCTTTTCTGTGTTTAAGGCAAACATACTTGCAGATCTGGTGCAGGTTCTGCCTGTCGTCCAGGTCCTGGGGATAGTTGGCCATGTTGTCCCCCAGCTGAATGAGACAGTCCGAGAAACCCTTGAACACCGAGTCACATTGACCAGCACTGACCAGCACCGTCTGCAACACGGAGACTGCAGGGGAGGCAGACAAGGATGGAGACAGTAAGGTGGGATGAGGAAAAAGGAAGAAATTTGCATTAAAGAAATTTGTTTCTATTTGGCTGTACATGACAAAGGCCTGTCACTGATTTGCACTTTTCATATATTTGTTCTCCAACTTTAAACTTCATAAAACAATATTTTGGCCTACCCTTTCACAGTAAAACTGCACATTTGTAGATATAATTTGGTTTAAATGTCTCAACATGCATCATTTTATTCAGGTACTAAATAAAGTGAGGAACTCCATGTGGGAGAAAGTCCCTTCTCACAACATATAAACTTTCTTTTATCAAATGAATTAGTCTGAGGTCAAATTTTAACAAATCCCAGCTTTTGTCCAAGGCACATAAAGCTCAAATCATGTTTATGTCACCTGAGATATAAAACAGGGTGTCATCAGCAAACAGAGTGAGTCAAACATCATTTCAGACAAAGATGAGTAAGTTTTCAGGATAGCTCTCCTGATTTTAAGGAGGTAGATTATAAAAGACAAACAGATGAAGACATGGCCACAAAGTGCACAAGTTATAAGATCAGGAGAAGCTGAGACTGAGAGCTAAAACCAATGAGTCAAAGATCCCTAAAACACCTGCAAGGTTATTTTACATGAGATCTTCTTTAAGATGTTATGTGATCATGTTTAGTTTATTGTTGTCATATACAGGTAACAATGGCACATCACTACCTGCAATGAAATTAGAATGAAATCTAAAGAAAAATGTTCTCACACAGGTGGGTATACATACGTAAAGTCCAGGTTATTATGGACACTGAGCTAGCTAACAGAATTAAACCCATAGTATATCAGGGAGGTGATACTGTTCAGCTTGAGTCTTTGTTCAGCTTTGCAGACTGTTTGGTGGTAGCGGTTTGTGTTGCTCATGTTTTTGTTTAATCCATCCTGCCTGTATCAATAAAGTTGACCTAAACAGAACAGGAACAGCTCACTGTGTACTGAACATCAGCAGCAGAACACACTGCAGCCTCCAACAGATAAAAAAAAACTGAACCATAGTGCTTCCTGTAGGTTTGCAGAGATGTTCTTTTTGAGAAACTAAAGTCATTAAAAACATGTCGCTGAGTGAGTGCAAACTGACATGTTGATATAATCATGTCTGCATACATGACATTCTGATCAGCTCCATAACTCACTTCAACAGAAAGGGAGAGCACCTCTATAAAGCACTCCACCGGTTGCCAGGTCTGACACACCTCCTACCCCCATGCAGTCACACACTAACACACACACACACACATACACACACACACCCCTTTACATGACCTCGGTTGACTGTGTGCATGTGGTTCGTTAAGCAGGGGATCGGGCTGATTGATTGGTCTGGTTAATCGTGGCTGCTGTCCGGTTCCACTCCACCAGAATGTGGACTAACACAGCGTGACATGTAGGACAAGACACGGCTGTTAGAGGATGAGGGGGGAGTCTGATCACTCGGCTGCAGCACGCCATGTAGGAACTACTTTACCTGTGTCCATACACATGCACGATGAGCTGGGGCTCATTACGGTATCCCCTTCATGTTTCTGTGTGGTGCTTAAAGCTGCTATATGCAGTGTTTTTATTTTTTCACCTATGAAAACAAGAAAGGTGTCACGCTGAGTGCGCTCACAGCAGAGGTTTCTACCATTATTCTCAGGGTAGAGCTTTTAAAAGCCCTCACTCCTCTTTGACCAGATGCAAATATTAAAGACAGCATAATAATGATTATGGTGACCATGGTGCAGCTTTCAGAGGCAGAGGTTTCCCTCAGGACGTGGTGGAGACCAAAACCCAGAGATAAAAGCCCCGACCTCTTTAACATACTGTCACAGTGTTTTTGTGTCAGAGTGTAAAAATTGTGATTTCCTGGTCTTTGCTGTGTTACACGACACACACACACACACACACACACACAGTACAAAAATGTATCCAAAACCTTTGAATGGTACTGTACATACATACTTATATACCTAAGTCCAAACAACCAAAATATTCTTGGAGTCTCGAGTTACTGTTTTAATCTGGTGGATAAAAACAGTTTAATGGACTGGCTCTACTCTCTGAGCACTCAAAGCACTCTGTACAACATGCCTCATTCAAACACGCCTAAGTGCTTCCTGACATTCACTCTGACGAACACATCGGAGCAGAAACTCTGGCTTTGGTATTGAGTCCAAGGATACTTTAGCACACAGACTGGAGAAGCCAGGGATCAAACCACCGACCTTCCGATTGGTAGATGACCTCCTCTACCTCTGGAGCTACAGCCACTCTCTTTATGAGGAGCGTCATTAAAAAAAAGGTTTTGGCCTAAATTGGCCTAAACCTAACCAAAGCCTCCTTAGCGCTTAAATAAGTCGTGTTTGTGCGTCCCTGCTGCCTCCATGTGGCCACAAACACATACTGCACTTCCTGCTTTGGTGGATCTTAAACGGCGACCTGTTGGTGAAGATCCAGACAGTGTGACCATGTTGTTGCCAGGTTTGATCCCTGAGAACACTGAACTGTGTCCAGGAAGATTATTTTCAGGGTCTGATCAAAGTCGCGCTGCTGTTCCTCCAGGACTAATGCTAAGCTATGCTAACCAACCCTGACTTCAGCTTCCTGTTTAACCTGTCTGTCAAGCTTTGTCTTTGCTCACATTTCTGTCAGGCCACAAAACTTCCCCAGCTGATTACTTACTTTTTTAAACGCAATAAATAGATATGCAAATCAGGGGCGGTCTCATGAAATATGCACTCATTTGCATACCGAGTAAAATCAGATAAATTGATCCCATTAGACTGAACAAAAATCCATCCATCCATAAGAGTCCCAACAAGCACAGTTAACAGGTGTGTGGGAATAGAAGCACAGTAGAAATAATAATAGAAAACATGTTTCCTAAAAATGAAATTCATGTATGAAACTGATGGTTAGCATCAATTCTGTCTCTGTTGTTTTTTAATGCTAACAGTGTTTGATCAGCTGATTTTAAAGGACGTTTCATCAGATTCTGGTTACATTGTCCACAATGACCTGTTTTATTTTGATTACCTCTTTAATCGTTTAAATATTGTGATTTTTAAAATAAATACTCAGTGTGATGTTTATTAAAAAAGGCTTTAAATGTTTGAAGAAAATGAAAAATATTTTTTAAGGTGAAATATTTTCAGTGTTTAGTGTTAAATAATTAGACCTGATTTTAGTTAGTAACTACAAAGTGATCCAGAGCCTGTTTATCATCCCTGTGTTTATTTATCTGAGCCTTTATTTCTGCTAATCTTTATTTATTATTTTAATTATCTGGTATTTATTTCTATATTTGAATAGAAACTTGTCATGATTTATTGTTCTCTAATTGTTAAACGCTGGTATGTCTGTAATATTCCTGTGTGTGGCTCTGTAGTTTCAGAGGGAGCCGGTGAGGTCGTCAGCAGTGACCTCTGCCCTCTCTGACTTTGATCTCACTGCTGCCTCTGAGCTTCAGAAATATCTTCAGTTTTTCACCGTTTCTGATAAAAATATTTTTAATGTTTTTTAACAGTAAAATTGTGTCTGTGTTTCACACTGAGCGTCCATGAAATAAAATCATAAGGAGCAAATATGGATGACGAATCCATATCAGATAAGATTTTTTTATTTTGTAACAAAAAAACCCGAAAATGTTTCTTTATTAGAGATTAATGAGTGAGTAAATGAGTGTGTGTGTGATCCATAAATATGTAATGAGGTGATGCGCGTTAAAGGAGCCGCTCGTCCTCCGTGGTTCACTTCCTGTCAGCGTGGGTCAGATTATCGCTGCGTGTTTCTGCAGTTTAAACTGACGTCACGGCCTTTTATGCCCTTTAACGTTGATCCAAAGTTGTTCCGCTCGCGGCACTCTTTGAATATAAAACTCATATTTAGTATTAACCTGATGCAACATTTTTAATTTTAAATATATTTTATGAGGAGCTCGTTTCTCCTTCCTGTTGCACTGATTCCTCCTGAAATGTAATCTGAATGAATAAATGAATGAAAGCGCACCTCCACCTCCTGCTCCTCCTCCTCCCGCTCCATTGTCTCCGTCCCTCTGTATGGTGGAGGCATTACATCATCTCTAACTAACAGGCTGCAACCTGCAGCAGCGTTTTCGTTCAAATGCGCCAATCGGCTCAAATACATTCAAATCAACCAATAACTGTAATAATAACAATAATAATAATAATAATAATAATAATAATAATAATAATAATGAGGACCGCCTCTGTTTTACCTTTAAAACCTGCATATATTTTAGCTCTATTACTTTTACATTGCATTATTTATAATTAATAAATTGTTAGCAGAAATTGAAGCTGCGCTTTGTTCCGGTTTGAGATTCATTTCGAATTTTATTTCATTTGATTTTAAAATTTCTGCTGCATTTTTGCGCTTTTACTTCCCGTTTGTGCCCAAAAAATCAGCTGCACACCGCAGCTATTTATTTTTATTTCTAAAATCTTTTTCGATTTTATTGAGTTTTTATTACATTTTGTTGTAAATTTGATTCGTTTTTATTGTCTGTAATTTCTATTCTTTCATGTCCGCCTCCCTGTTTTATTTTTGTTCCTTTAAAAAAAGACAAACAGCCCCCCACCCACCCAGCCATATTTATTTATTTATTTATTTATTCATCCATCTATTTTTTTTTTATTGAACCCGGTTGCGCGCACATTAATTAATTTTTTCCCTCCTTTTCGTTCACGCCTCCCATCAAGCACGCGTGCACTCATTCACCCCACCTCCACACACACACACACACACAGTTGCCTGCAGTGTATCCTGTCAGAAGCAGCGTGCTGTAGCTTCACGCTGCGGACACACCCACCTCCTTTACACACGAGGCCATTTTCGTGCGTAAAAATGCGCAAAAAAAAAACCTATAACCATAAAAATGCGCCAAATCTGTTCAGTTTCGTTTGAAATATTTACTTGGAATTTTATGCGCGCATTCGAGCTTCGGAAAGCAGCCAGGCGCGTTCATGTGTGGTGGATTTTGGACGGTGAAATGATTTTTAACTGATTTTGATGCTGCCTTTCTGCTGCAGCGGCGCGCCGAAGCTCAAATCACTCACACTGCAGCATTTCACATACAAGCTGAACCCGAAACTAACCAACAAACGCGCGCAGAACGAGAAATGAACCAGGACGCGTTTTACAAACAGATTTCCCTGCGTGGAAAATCATGCAGCAGTATTTTGGCCTCGTTTAGCTTGAATTTCATGCTGCGTGGAAAGAACGCGAGTGTCCGCGTTTCTCTTTGAATCCTCATCTTCATCATCTTCAACCTTTCAGCATCATTTCACTGATTCTCCTCCTGGAGCTCCGAGAGGCTCAAACCTCTGCGCTCTCTAACAAAGAGTCTGCGTCCTGAATAATTCAGCATTTCTCTGCTTCCCACACACACACACACACACACACACACACACACACACACACACACACACACACACACACACACACACACACACACAGCCTTCCTCCACAGCATCGTTATGCAATGCAACAAACGAAAAACGCACTCAAAATCATCCCCGTATTTCTGCTCATATTTCGTTCCCTCCAGTTATTAGTCGGGTCCGGATCAGAGCCGCAGAGCTGTTGCTGCTGCGCGGGACGCGGAGACACGCGGGATTTTTTCGCGTAAAAGCTCAAATCCGTTTTTTCCTGCGTGCACGAGGCGGGCGCGCGGCTGCTTTTTATGCGGATGCTCAGAGAAAATTTATTCGATTTATTGTATTAATTTTAGAATTTTATAAATGGATCCGCAGAGATCAGCAACGGGTTCGTTTGGTTTCCATCCTCCGGTTCCAGGGCCGGACGGCGCCGCCGCCGCTGCCCGCCTGCGGCTCCGCTCGGACATTTTCATCGTGTCTTTGTGGGATTTTCTCCCGTGGATGAACTCAGGCCTCAGAAACAAAACAGAACAGCCTCAGAAAATTCGCGCTGCGTGAAACATGCTGTTTTTATTTTTCTCACATTTAAACTCCAAAATGGTACAGCAGTAAAAATAAAATAAAATAAAATAAAATAAAATAAAATAAAATAAAATAAAATAAAATTAAAGGCGTCCAGTGTGGGACACCGAGTTGGAGGGGGGAGGAGAGAGGGGAGGGAGGGAGCGGGGCATTCCCCTTGTTAGCGCACACACACACACACACACACACACACGTGCACGCGCGCATCGTGTCACGCACACACGCTGAACGTGGCCCCGCCGCTGCTCACACGTCTGAACTACAGCAGCTTCACAATAATTCATAAAAACTCTTTTTATCATAAACGAGTTTCCATTAAAAATGAAACGAGCTGCAAATTTAACCGGAACACTTTTATTTTATTTCCTGCAGCCGGTTAAATAAAAATGAGA
>JAMQGT020000993.1:32500-36652 GCA_024447675.2 Pterophyllum scalare
CGAGTGTTACTTTCTGTTTTCCTCCTGTCTTGTCGCAATAAAGCCTGAAAAAAATAAATACATTTTTGTGTGAGCGCAGACACGAGTGACTGCGCTGATTATAAACAGGATTCAGGCCTCAGCAGGTCTCAGCAGATCTCAGCAGGTCTCAGCAGATCTCAGCAGGTATAAACTGATTCACCTTTGTGGTTTTATCAAAGCTCATCTGAACGTTTTTTGGACACTTCCAACTTCCTGTTCGTGCTGGCAGCCCATTGGTAAAAACTTTATTAAACTCCTGTCAGAGCAGACCTGTCGTCTGAGATGCTGAGGGGAAAACGTTCTGATCCCTGCAGGATGATTAACACGGGCTGATCATGCTGTGAGTCACCACAGTGAGGACGGTCCGGGTCTCTAAGGAGGATCCTAACTCCACCTTCTAACTTCCTCTGTGACCTTTGACCTCTGACTGCAGTCTCATTATGAGGAGGACTCGCTGCTGCTCACTGTCACTGACTGAGTTTAAGGACGAGTTCACCCAAATTATAATCAAATGTGTTCTGAATGAACAGAAAAACTCTTTTAAAAATCCCTGAAAAGCTCAAATGTTTAACTAAAAATGATAAAATACACCAAGTCTGACTTTTAATCTGAAAAGTTTGTTTGTTTGTTTGGTTCTTTGTGTTTTTTTTGTTTCTTTCAATATTTGAACTACATTCTCATTTTTATTGCTTTTTATGTCTCCCATTCTTCCTTTCTTTCTGTTCATGTATCCTCTCTCCACATGCATCAATGGAACTTCTTCTTCTGTGGTGTAAGAATCTGCTGACTTTCAGCTTCTATCTGTTGACTTTACTGATGACATGGTCGGCATGTCAGAGGAGCACTGTGACCTCCTGCTCTCACTTCCTCCTGTCCTCCTTCTTCCTCTCTTTCAGATCAAGCTGACCTCAAACAGTTCCTTTCAGCATTTATCTTCCTGACAGGTCACCGTCCTCCTCTGTCCTTGTTTTTATTCTCTTTTCTCCTTTTGTTTGTCTTGTTTTCCTCAGATTTCAGACCTGCTGACAGATGATAAAAATCCCTGTGTTCATCATCAGGGGAGCAGCTATATACTTTCTGAGGTGTATGCAGACACATTTTCATTTTCATCAAGCCTCCTTTATTTATATAGCACTTTAAAAACAGCACGTGCTGACCAAAGTGCTTAACATAAGAACACAATAAAATACGAAAGCATTAAAGCATTAAACATAATTAGAATTGATAAGTAAAACAAATGAGTAAAAGTCAATAAAAGTCAACTCTCAGACTGTTGCCAATGAAAAAAGGAGGGTTTTAAGAAGTGACTTAAACATGGACGGTGAAGAAGCCCGTCTAACATGCAGTGGGAGTGAGTCCCACAGCCTGTCCTCTGAGCTTTCATTGTGTCCTCAGCACATCCAGGAGCAGCTGATCAGCGGACCTGAGCGACCAGGAGGGCGAGTGCACATGTAGGAGCTCAGAGAGGTAAGGGGGGGGCAAGACCATTTAATAACTTATAAGAAACTTAAAATGCACTCTAAAATGAACAGAGAGCCAGTGCAGTGAGGCCAAAACAGGAGAAATATGATCTCTCTTCCGTGTACCAGTTAAAAGATGATCAGCTGCGTTTTGCACCAGCTGAAGATGGGACAGGGATGACTGGGAAAGCCCATAATAAAGACAATTACAGTAATCCAGTTGTGGTGTAATGAGCGCATGGATGAGGATTTCAAAGTCCTGTTTTGAAAGGATCTGTCTGACCTTAGCTAATTGTCTGAGTTTAAAAAAGCTGGACTTCACCACTGCACTGATCTGCTTATCTAGGTTAAAAACACTGTCCATTCTGACACCCAGGTTAGAAACAGTAGGTTTTGTGTATTATGTTAGAGGTCCCAAATCTACAGGAGAGGACCCACCAGTAGTACCAGGACTAACAACCAAAACCTCTGTCTTCTTGTCGTTAAAATGAAGAAAGTTTAATGCCATCCAGGTTTTAACTTCATCACGGCACTTAATCAAAGATTTTACAGAATAAGAGTCTTCTTGTTTTATGGTGACATACACCTGAGTGTCATCAGCACAAAAATGGACAGCACATTTGTGCTTTCTAAAAATGGAACCCAAGGGAAAAGATACAATGAGAATAGCAGTGGCCCAAGGATGGAACCCTGGGGTATCCCACACAGCAGAGGAGAACATGAAGACTTAAAACTATTGAGACTAACACAGAACGTTCTCTCAGCCAGATAGGACCTCAACCAACTCAGTGCAGTGCCATGAATGCCTGTACAATGCTCTAAATGAGTAAGTAAAATACTGTGATCCACTGTATCAAAGGCCGCGGGTAAATCCAGTAAAACTAGGATAACATAATCCCCAGAGTCAGTAGCTTAAAGAATATCATTAAAAACCTTCAATAGTACAGATTCTGTGCTATGGAAGGGCTTAAAACAGACTGAAAAACCTCAAAAATGTCATTTGACTCTAAAAACTCTCTTTATTGTATATAGACAATTTTTTCCAAAGATTTTTGAGAGAAAAGGCAGCTTGGAAATTGGTCTAAAGTTTGAAAGCACAGTAGGATCCAAGCCAGCCTTTTTAATCAGAGGTTGCACTGTTGCATGCTTCCAGATTTTTGGAACAACACCTGAGGACAAACTGCTGTTAATAACAACAAGAACAGAAGGCCCCAAAGTGGTCATCACTTCTTTAAATAGTCGTGGTGGGACTGCATCTGTAGGGGACCCAGAGGGCTTCATATGACCAACAACCTCATACAGAAAAGGTAAAGTCACAGGCTCAGACTGATAGAAAACAGCAGAGCAGGGAACAATGAATGATGGGTCGATGGCACAGGATGATATCTGAGCGCTCACATTAGCCACCTTGTTCACAAAGAACTTTAGAAAGTTTTCACATGTCTCAGATGAAGGTTCAATGCAGACGCTCTGTGGGACATCAAGAACAGTGTCTACAGTTTTAAACAATACATGAGGCTTATTGCAGTTTGATCGAATGATGTTTGACAAATATTTCCTTCTAGCGTCTCTCGCGGGTGCCTGATAAGCAATACCAGCAGTCCTTCATGATTTGAAATGAAACCTGGAGCTTGTCTTTCTTCCACTTTTGTTCAGCTCTTCTACACTCGCGCCTAATAGCACGAGTTGTTTCATCCAACCAAGGCTCAGACTTAGGTTTTGGCTGCCTGGGCTTTAATGGAGCCACAGCATCTAGTGCAGTCTGACAAGTGGAAAGAAACCAAGAACTGAGCGCACCTGTATCATTGGCACACAGCTTCAGGAATAACACAGTTCTGATTAAAGACAGCTGAAAAACAAACAGCAGTAGAAGGGTTGATCATGCGAGCTAGCCGAGCAGGAGCACGAGGTTTGAGAGTATTTCCAGGCAAAGGAAATGTCAAACAACACAGGCATGTGATCTGAAAACACTGCATCACAAATCCTCACATTAGAAACAGTTGATCCAAAAGATAAGATGAGGTCTAGAGTGTGTCCATGTTCTTGTGTGGGTCCAGTCACACACTGCAAATAACATTAAAGGAGTCAGTAAGGCTTTGAAAGTACTTTAGCCAATGGTTTTCCTGGACAGCACACATGTATATTAAAATCACCAACAATAAGGAGTTGATCATATCTAGGCATAATTTCAGCCAGAAATTCAGAGAATTCATTTAAGAAATCCTTATTGTATTTTGGTAGTCTTATAAATTACTGCGCACAGGACAGGACAGGAGTGACCAAAGTTCAAACAGATGAAACTCAAAGCTGGAGTAAGAGAATAGTCCTGATAGCTGTTTACATCTGTGAACACTCATAGATAGTAGCTGTTCCTCCTCCTTGGCCTGATGCCTGCGGGGAGTTGAAATAACAGGAATCTGATGGTTAAAGTTCAGAGAAAACGCTGGACTCACCGGCATTCACCCACGTCTCCGTGATGCAGAGAAAATCGTAATCCACTAAAAATGAAAAAATCCTTGAGGATATAAGTTTTATTAGATAGTGACCTAGCATTCACCAGGCCAAATTTAACAACAGCTGGCAGAGCCAAGACGTTGGCAGGTCCGGGGGCCCGGCAGAAGGGGCACAAGTTATCCGGATTCACGCCGCGCTGCCAGGGGCGAGGATGACA
>JAMQGT020000994.1:0-13079 GCA_024447675.2 Pterophyllum scalare
TTATATTGTGTTGTTTAAGTGTTCCCTTTATTTTTTTGAGCAGTGTATATCACTGCTGCCTGCAAGGAAACCACTCAGTCTCATGCAAGTCATATGGCAACTTGGTTAATGAGCAAATAAAAATTAAAACTCATAAGGCAGCTTCCAGGCAACATATGTACTGACTAGCAGTCCCAGTCTACTGCTCCTCAGAGTAACTCTGAACTGTTTTGTTTTTTTGTTTGTTTGTTTTGTTTTTTCAAGATGCCATCTGTCTTTCTGATATTTATATATTTATGGTCTCATCCCCACAGAATTTTTGAAGGTTTGTTTTTCTGTGTACAGAATGTACTCCAGTCTTATTCCCCTTCTCATTTTCTGAACCCTCTCTCATACTTGTCTCTTTAGTATACCAAATTCTTTACTGACCCCCTCCTACATTGTTTCCCTCCTCACCTCCATCCTCAAACTGTAATCTCTCCTTCCTTTAGCTTTCTCTTTCTCTGGACAGATTGTATTTTCTCTCTTCTGGCTCCCTCGTATGATTGATGGCAGCATTTATTTTCCATGGGATCCACAAGAAGTATGAAAAGTGAGGTGAATGTTCATGTGTGTACCTGGCTGTGTGCTTCATAGCAATGAAGGACTGATGGTTCCTAACTTCCAGCACACATCTGCATCTGATACTGGCTCCTTGTCTAATAGCCCTTTACTGTCATGCAGACAGACAGCATGAAAAGCACATTTAAAAACAGCATACAGTTGTGGTAGAGAAGTTTGTGTGCTTGTGTGTGTGCGCGTGCGCATGTGCACCCGTGCGTGTGTGTGTGTGGAACCACTGATCCTCAAATTAGCTACTATAAATGCATCTTTCTCCTCACTTACATTAGTTTATCGGTGTGCACTCATAGCTGCAGGGCCCTCAATTATAAAACAGACCTATGATTATATGTTACTGAATTATGACTGAAGTAGAAAACAGGCAGTGATATACAGATCTTTACTTTGACGAGGAAAGGATCTGATCTCTGAGCCAGGTCTGAGCCAGGTCAGGACTTTGACAGGATTTTCCTGCTGATTTTGTTAGGTGTTAGCAGTTTGGAATGACTTCAATCAATCATCTTATTTTTTTTTTTTAAAGTCCATGTTTTGGTCCACGGGTATTCCTGGCTAAATCTTCCTTTGTGTTGGAATTATGCAGTAAGAACAGCAAGTTGTGTCAGTTGTGCAAATTTAAGGTGATTTTGTAATTTCCGGATTATATGTGTGTAGTTATAAATGTAATTCTTAGAACCTGCTTCAGCAAGGTTTTATGTGCCCAAGATTAGATATGGTGCTATATAAATAGAATTGTACTGAAATTGAACTGAATTGAATATAATGATTGTTTTCTTTTTCAGGCTGCTTAGTCCTGGATTTAGGCTACTCTGAAGGAAACCAAGGAGACTGTCTTTGACAGCACAATGTGAGGTTTGCAAATGCAAGTGTCTGTGATATTTAAAAAGAAAAAAAAACAACCAAAACATGCAAATGTAAGAAGCACATTAGGAGGATGAACTCTTTGAGAACAAAGCAAAAGTTATGAACCATGTGCACTGATTTCAGTACATTTTATCAGGTAATACCGTGTGCAATGATGCTCTCCGTTGTCTTGTGATCTTTGTGACCTGTCAGCTAATCTGACACCTTTTGGAGACACAGATAGCGTCACTGCTCACTGTACCCTGAAAACAGACTTATAAAAGTGTTTCAAAGATAGCTAAAGTCAGCATGCAGTGTGTCCACTGTAGGCCTGATTCCACAAACTACATTTTAAAAACATAAAAATTCATCTAGAGCTCATTTTTTAAATAAATAAATAACACAATTGTGTGTTTGCATTACCCTGATTGCCTTTTTGTAAGGACATGTCATTTTAGGAGTAACGACGAGTAAAAATTTTATCGAGATGGGATTCAAAATTGGTTATTAAATAATTTTTCACCAAAATATCTTGACTTGAAAATGTGAAATAAAAAGCCTGGCTGAATTTCAGTGTACAAATGTAATCACTCAGGCTATTATGTATTGTACATTTGTACATTTTCAAGATGCTTTTATTTTTTACCCTCATGTTTCTACTATAGTATTTCTAAACACATTTCAGTACCAGGCTTTTAGTGAAAAAAATACAATGAGTCAAAGAATACAGGCCAAAGGGAATACTGAATGGCTCAGTATGCTGTGTGAAAATAGAGCAATGAGAGACCTTGATTACAGCCTTCGGCAAAATCAGACCAGAGTGAATAGCTATTGCAATTTACAATCAGGGACTACATGAATAACTTCAGAAATGCCGGGTATTATTCTTTGATGTTTAAAGCAACACAAATAGCATTTTCCTTCATAATTAATACTCAAAACTATAATTACAATGGCAACACTTTTCCTTTTTGAGGCAGACAGATACAAAGATCACCTGTCACATCAGATAGCCGAATACCATTTGGTGAACAGGTACTTTCAGTCATCAGATGATTATTGTTTAGACACACTGATGAGAAGAAAGCATGACTGTGGGTTTCTGAGTCAACTGTGTGATTGTGAATAATGAAAAATTCAAATGCACTCTTGGCTTTCAGTTGTTACAATTGCCATAATTTTACATCACTCATCTGAAATCAGCATAGTATCAACATTGCTTTATGCACCCAAGAACAGTGTGTGTGTGTGTGTCTTCCCTCTGTTGCATCTGATGAACAAAAAGGTCATGGGAACTGAGAGACATGATCCATAACACTGTTACACTGATCAGTTCCTAGGTGAAGTTGTCACTTTTGAAAGATATTTACAGAGATAAATTAGAAGATGCTGAGATCTGTATGGCTGAGAAAGCTGAGTATGTGGTAATACGTTTGTATTTGGCGTATGCATCTCAAGCAGTTAAATATATTGTTCCAATTGCATTTTAGGCTATTGGGGAAAGGCTGATAGTACTGCAAATCACTCATAAAACAGATATTTTTTAATAACACTGGGTGACCCCTGTGAAAAACAAATCCAGTGGTTTCTCCTTGTTTATCCTATTAACTAATTCACATGCTCTCAAAGCAGCTACTTGTCCCTTTCACCAAAAAATACTATTAAATTATTACTGACTCATGGTCCTGACTGAATTTTGACAGCTGACTAGCATAGTGTTTAGAAAGAAATATTTATTGCATTTGCAAAACACGCCGATGCCATTTCTTGTTAATACTTATACAATAGTTTAAATAAAGATCAAATTAGAGGTGATAATCAATTAACTGGATGTTAGCTGAGATGCATTTGGTTATAGATTTGCAATTATAGATGCTTAAGAGACAGTTGATTACTGATATTAGCATCATATGAATTCATATAACTGTACAGCAGCAGAAAGGTTGAGAGTTCATTTCACTTTGCAGTGTTTCTTTTCAGAACTGTGGATGTCCCACTTTGTTAAATGTTAGCTAACTTAGTTTATTAGACTGCTCAGCTGCTTGTTGGCCAACTCTTACATCACACAGCACAGACCAACATGTGGTTAAGTTCACGCTTGACATCCTCAGTGGAAGATTGCAGGTTTGTGCCCCCTTTGGTGCATACGACAGAGACCTCTTACCTAATGCTGATGAACAATCCGAGGACCTGCGCACCCACACACACACACACACACACACACACACACACACACACACACACGCACACACACACCTTCAACACTTTTCCACCAGCTGACAATAATGCTGAAAAACCAGAGGAGTGAGAGGTGAGTATGTCAGTAATCAGGTCCCTGGAGATTTACAGCCTGGACTCCCAGGGTTACATTACAAGCATGAGATCTTAAAATAGAAACAAGGTAAGTAGGGTACAACAGAGAAACAACCAGTAGCTGCACAGCAGTTTCCAATTTGAAGACTTTTCAAAGTTGTTCCTTCTTGAAAATGAACCAACTGCTGATCTTAATATAACCAGCCCATATTGTAAGTTTTCTCAGTAGCATAACCTTTAGTTTCCAGGTGCTATTATTAGTATATAGCAACATTTTCTTTTTTTTTAGCAACATTTTCAGCTATGTAGTTGGTTCTTCCTTCCAATTATGCACCTTCAGCTTTACAAGTAACTACAAGGACTCCAACTGATTTATTGGAGGGGAAGTAACTTTTATCTTCAGGACCGGACCCACTTAAAATAGCTTATCCTGTCCAGTCTAGATAGGAATAATAAGGATACAAATATAAAAGTGTAATAATCATTAATGCTAGTAGAGATTCATATGTAAATTTAACTTAATTTTCTTATATCAATCATGTGAAAAGTCATACACTGAAATGACTTAAACACATGCAGTCTTCACACTAGCAAGAGGACTACTTGACTTCAGTCTTTTATGTGGTTAATAAGTTGTTTATGACAAGGCATGGAAAGTGGAAGAAGATTTAAAATCAAACAACTTATGGCAGAATGTATGAGCCTGTGCATGAAGCCCATACATGTATGTGCAAAGTAAAAGCATGCAGTATGCACATACACTACATTGCCAGAAGTATTCACTCACATCCAAACAATTTAATTCAGGTGTTCCAATCACTTCCATGGTCACAGGACGTACGTATCTAGATTGCTTGTATAGACATTTGTGAAAGAATGGGTTGCTCTCAGGAGCTCAGTAAATTCCACCATGTTACTGTGATAGGATGCCACCTATGTAAGTCCAGGTGTGAAATTTCCTCACTACTAAATATTTGACAGTGAACTGTTAGTGGTGTTATAACAAAGTGGAAGAGATTGGGAATGATAGCACCTCAGCCACAAAGTGGTAGGCCACATAAAATGACAGTGCTGGGTCAACAGATGCCTAAGTGCATAGTGAACAGGGGTCTTCAACTTTACTTCATGTGGCCTTCAGATTAGCTCAAGAACTGTGTAGAGAGCTTCATGGAATAGGTAGAGATGTGTAGTGAGCAGCTAAGCTGCTACATCCAAGCCTTACATCACCAGGTGCAATTCAAAGCGTTGGATGCAGTGGTGTAAAGCACGCCACACTGGACTCTCTGGAGTGACAAACTCACATTTCTCTGTCTGGTAATCTGATGGACAAGTCAGGGTTTGGCTGTTGCCAGGAGAACGGTACTTGTCTGACTGCACTGTGCCAAGTGTAACGTTTGGTGGAGGGGGGATTATGGTGTGGGGTTGCTTTTCAGGAGTTGGGCTCAGCCCCTTAGTTCCAGTGAAAGGAACTCTAAATACTTCAGCATACCAAGTCACTGTCCACATGTGTGTGAAAGCAGACGAGTAAATACTTTTGGCAATGTAGTGTCTTCATATGAAATGTTTGAGGGAACCAAGTGTAGGGAACAACAGTAAAAGAGTAGCATGATGTTTTTATAACTAAATAAGACTCTGAGGATGGATGGAGAAAGTGTGGTGTGTTTCTGTGTCTGTGCGTGTGTGTGTGTCTGTGTGTGTGTGAGAGAGAGACAGATTGGGTACGTGAGAGGTCAAGGTTTTCCACACAATGCTGTCTGGTATCATTATCTATTTCCTTCTTTCTTTTTGTGCCAGCCATGCATACCCTTTCAATCAAGGGAGTGGAACCAGAAGGAAAAAGATTGAAATAGAGAGAAAAAGACAAACTCAAAGAGTCAGCAAGACTACTCACTTTGGAGAAGTACATGATGTTCCTCATAATGTGTCAAGTTAACAAAACAAGAGAAACAGAAACAAGAAACAAAACAGCAGCAGAGAACTCCGTGGTGGATTAAAGGGAAAATACCGAATCCCACAAATCAAAATGTCTGAACAATATAGGAGTAAGGTCAGCAGGTTTTTCTGGATGAAAGCAGCAGGGTTAGCTGTGGCTGCGATGGGAAGACAAAGCTCATGCTATAAATACTATTTCTCCAAATAAGAAAAGCCTGGTTGATCGGAACATTTGAAATGAAACAAGAGAGGGAGATAGGGATGAAGTCGAGGGGACAGATTGAGCATCTCTTTCTTTTCAAACTTTTTCACTCCCCAATCTTCTACTTTCTTCCCTCTGGACCTACTGCATCTCAGGTGTCACTGCACTGATTTTTATCAGAACTTATTCTTATGTTGTTTTGTGCATGTACTAATCTGTCACATCTTTTTTTGTCCTAAGTAATATAATGCGGGGTGGGGGTGGGGTGGTGGGGTGGTGGGGCTGAATGAAAGCGCACGCATGCACACACACACACACACACACACACACACACACACACACACGCACGCACACACACACACACACACACACACACACACATCAGTAGACAAAGAGCCAGAGATGACAGAGAGAGATGAAAAAAGCAAGATGAGAGAAAGGAGGAGGTACAGTCAAAAAGAAAGATGAAGCCGTCCCAATTCTTTGCCAGAAGTCTATTAGTTAATCTCTGTGTTTATCCAGTCGAGTGCAGTATCTTACCTGATGATGGCAGTGATAAAACATACGGGTTCATTTCTAAGCAACTACCTGACCAAACAGAGCCGGGCCAAGGACACAGCGCTGTGTGGCGGGTTTCTGTGCACGCCTTTCTCCGTCAAAAGAAAAAGGTGAGATGAAGTAACAGTCAATCCTTAAATTCACCTCAGAGGTCAAATATATAAATGGAAGGAACATACTGTCTCATGTAAGGAAGTGTAAGAAAGGTCTAACTGTATTAATACAACTGCTTGAACCAAGCCTGAACTGTCATATTCTGTTCATTATGCCAAACTGTTGTACTTCAGGCAACAAAGTATGTAACTTTAAATCCTGAGCTGATAGAGTTAAGGGTCATACTTTCTATTAAAGCTCATGTAATATGTAGAAAATAAAATATTAAAGATGGCTCAGTGATGTGTTTTGTCTGCTTAAAAATGTTTCCAACCTGCTCTGCTCATTAAATGATTTTAACTAAAAACCCTGCAAACATCTCTGGAGACCAATTCAGTCATTGAAGGAAGACAGTGACAATGATTGACTGGATATGCAAGAGCGTGGACTCTGGTTGCACATGAGGCCACCAGCGCAAGAAGACCTTGCTAATTTCCGGGATATTTTAACTTTACTTCTATACAGTGGGAGGAACTGGTGATGCATTGTCCAACTTTATGTACAGTCTGTGGGGACAACACACTCCAGCTGCATCTGCGTGCGTCATTTAATGCCAATAACGTCAGTGGCATAAAGACCTACAAGGCAGTCAAGATGAAGTGCGTATCTTGTGCCAGATCAGAGAAGAAAAAAACATTATAAAACTCCCACAGTGGGCACAGCAGATGCTTTGACACCTGTTGTGTAAGCTAAATAAATAAATAATGCTTTTTTTTATTACACAGTTTTTCTATCACCTTATTTTCAGTTTGAAGGAATATAAAGTCATACATATTTCATACTATTTGTACTATTTTTCATAAGAAAAGGAAGGTATTATTATTAATTAAAAAAATTACCGATTATGGAAAGTGGGAAAGCCATGTGGGGCTATTTAGTTTTTGTTTTCTGTATTGATTTTACTTGGTCAGAGACTGATTTAGAGATGGCTCAAGAAATTTGCAACACCAAACCAAACTTTTTTTGTGTGTAAAATCCAAGCAAATGCAGCCACACAGCGTGTGGCATCTGAAAATCTGCATCATCTAGATTTGGCATGTCTGAGCATCCCTCTTCACCAGTAGTTTACCTGCGGTTTAATATGCCCCATCTAGAAGTTGTTACTGCAGCTAAGAGGGACGGATAGAAAGACATTTGAGAGGGGAGCAGAGAGAAAGAAAGAACTAGACAGAAGCCAATTTTCCATGATGTGGGATGCACTGAAGATGGGTGACCAGTGCAAGAAGACTCGGAAAGCTTTCAGTGCGTGCGTGCGTATGTGTGTTTTTGTTAACTAGACACAGACTGACACATTGTTGAGGAAAGCCAACAGCTAACGGGGTTCATAAAAATACTGGCCTACACACACACACACACACACACACACACACACACACACACACACAATACATGAGATTCCTATCAGCACCCATTTCAGCTTTTATACCACTCCAAAACTCCCGTTCACAATGCTGTGCAGCAGATGTCAGAGGCAGAGAGTGAGAGAGTGAGAGAGCAAAGCAGAGTTCAAAAAAGAGAGAATGGGAGACAAGTTTACATGACAAAACTGTATCCTAATTTAAAAAAACAAAACAACAAAAACAAACCCAAACAAAAAAAGAATGTTAATCTTGAACACACAGAATCAAAAACAAGGGTGATGTCCCTACATTGACAGAGCGGGAAAGGGAAGAGGTTCAGCTCCTGTGTTTGATTTCCCTTGGACTTCAAATCAAAAGCTTTTTATCATTTGATTTCTCAGAAATCAGAGCGCGCATAAACACAGGCTTATCCAAACCTCAGAGGCAAGGAAATTAGAAGCACAAATCTGCAGTTGCTTTTCAGATAAAGACCCAGAGTTATCTATTTTACAATAAACTCTGCACAGGCTGTGTAGCTTCATCAGATTCATCATTACACTTTCCTCTTTCTGGCTGTGGTGTAAACGCACGCTTGGCTTAGCCACCTGTATTGTGCAAGTTATGACAGAAAGTATCACACCTTTTCTGTATTTGGAAATCCACTGGGCTTAGCGGGTAGCTTTCTTTAATGCCACTTGATTATGTGCAGCATGTGCATGAAAGCTCATTACTCACACCTAGCTAGATGTCCAAAGAGAACTATGAGTGATCAAGTACAGTGCCCGTGGAGCTTAATTGAGCTCAGTTAAGCCAAAATGTGGTCAGGAAATAAGTCTTGCTGTTTTGGAGCTTGGAAGGCCTGGCATTTTACGAAGCCAATTTGAACAGAACATTTACTTGCTTTCTTTTTTATAGAAGGGAGTGCTATTGTAATTTTGTCACTAACTAACTACATGGTTTCGTTTATCTTGTGTGTAACATCCTCAATTATATCAACTAAAATGCATGTTTCATCTTACTAAGTGAATTTTTTTTACCTTTCACATTTAGAAACACCATTTCATTGTTGCTGAGTTAAGAAGTAATGCAATGCAGGCTTGTATGAAGAGAGTCTAAAATGCAAGGCATTGTTAAGTTTTACCATTGTAATACCAATAAGCCAACATTTTTATCATTATTCAATAGAATTCCTTCACTTTTTCAGCACTAGTCTATTACAAAAATCATTAAAGCTACAGTTTTTGTACTGACAGGTTCCTCCTGTGACTTCATTTATCTAACTTTTAAATGGAGGCCAATGGTAATATTATAATAATATTATTATTTTCAGAATTTAACAACACTTCTTATACAACATTAATCACTGCCTCAGCTTTTCGGCAAAGAGCCCTAAAGGTAAACTTACCATTGTGGTTTTGAGGCTTGTGGCTCAAGGACTTGTTGGATTTTACACACCTACAACCACAAGATGCTGTGCAGTGAAAAAAGGGCTGAATCTAGCCAACTAAAACTGAATGAGCAAATAAAGTAATTCCTAGGCAACAAAGGCAGGAGCTCAGAGCAGCCGAGTGCTCACCTGCAGGTTGCTAGTTTGGGTCCCTGTTAAGATGTTGCGATCCCTGGGATGGGATTAGATAAGTCCTGACAAAAACAAGTGTAACAGACAACCCATCTGAACCAAATTAAGAACAGTTCCCACACGCTTTAGAATAGCAGTCACAGCAGGAATCAAGATCTGCACAATTATTCTCTATAACTGGAGGATATCTAATGAGGACAAAAGCAGTTCCAACAGGTAAACTGGAACTACAGAGAAATTTGGACACTCTCGGAAAAAAAAGCAAAAAAACATAGTGAATGATCTACCTGAGTTACTTGAGTGGCATTATGTATGTGTGTGCACAAGGCCATGAGTGTGTATGAGTGCTTCACTTGTATGTTTTTGGTTTTCTTTGTCTTGTATTTCTGTACTATGTAAAGAACATGTGCAGTGAGAGACGTTGAAGGCGGCTGTAGGCTGTCCACCCAATCAGACATCAGCGACCATCCTTGTGATTTCTCTGCTGTCTTTTTATTTTTATTCATCTTTACTTTTGATTGAGTAGTCAAGATGCCCTGTTTGGGTGGGTTGAGTCATTCTTGAGTTGTTCTATGTGGAAATGTGGAATAGAATAAACAGAATGAAAATTGAACAGTGTATTTTTCCTCCATCGGTCTTAATCCTTTTTCTTTTTTAACTGTTTAACATAGTGAAAAAGTAATAATGTAGAAGTGTCAGGATACCAAGGGAGAACTTTTGGCCTCTGGCAAGGCTCACTTCAGTTCATACCCAGGGGCTTAATCCCTGAGGTCCCTGAGCATGATGTGTATTTCTAATCAGTGCATATGTTAACTGGAAACTACATTTTAAATATGTATTCCCATTACTTTAGATTAATTTGTGTTTCAATCATTTATAAAACCTCTTTATGCAGGGGTTGAGTCAATGCTTGGTTTTAAAGGCTTATAAGGTTGTGGTTCATATAATTAATACAGAAAGATAACTGATAATTGGACAGTTTACGAGACCAACTTTCCTTACATATAAGTAAATAAAAATAAATAAAATTAAAACACAAAATATGCTAAAAAAATGGTTGGCAATAGCACTGCTGCTCTGGAACTCTGGAGCTGTGAATAAGGGAATTAGAGAAGTAAATCTGAGCTGTTGAATTGCTTTGGTGGAGTCAGCTCATTAGGTCAACAGATGGCTGGCTGGTTCCCTTAGCACATAGTGACAACTGAAGTGGAGAGAGGCTTACTCAGCGCAACTTATGTCAGTGCAAGTGTGAGAGTTTGTACATTATGTACATGCTGCTTATAGCATTTTGAGTTGAGTGTGTGCGCCTATGCATGCATATTTGCAATCATTTTTACACTCAGTCCAAGCACATATCCAGTGTGTCAAACACATGTATCAGCCCACACAACTCCATCTGTTCTGTTGCATCCTGCCCTCTGACTGTCTAGGCTGCAGGTTTTGAACATTAAGATTTTGAAATCCTTTTCTTTGAGCATGAGCCTATGTCTTTGTTTTGTTTTTTTCCCCTCTAAGTCCAGTGTCTGTGAAGGTTGATGTCAGCTATCACACATTTGTATGAACAAAAGCCTCATTATGTGGAGGCTAAACAAACCGAATCACAACAAATAAGAATATCTTTGCTTTTGAATGTCTCCATCCTTGCTGTTGTTTCAGTAATATATCTAACGGATTAGTTGAACAGTATTGAGTGATATCTCTCCTTCAAAATTCCCAGATTCTTCTACTTTTGCTGCTGCCTGTGATACACTAGAAACATGCTGCAGAAGTTTTCACCAATAAAATTTCATTCTAGGGATTTTCATTTAATATGGTTTGAATTTAGTCAGAATTGAGTCATCAGACCAGGCTACCTTCTTCCATGGCTCTGTGGTCCAGTTCTGATGCTCACAACTCCATTGTTGGCCCTTTCAGCTGTGAACATTGGTCAGCATGGATACCCTGACTGGTCTGCAGCTATGCAGTCCCATACAAAACAAACTGTGATGCACTGTATATTCTGACTCCTTTTATCAGAACCAGCATTAGATTTTTCAGCAATTTGAGCTACAGTAGCTCATCTGTCTGGACTGGACCACACAGGCCAGCTTTCACTCCCCACGTGCTTCAGTGAGCCTTGGCCGACCCTGTCGTTGGTTCACCACTGTTTCTTCCTTGGACCACTTTTGATAGAAACTGACCAAAGCAGACCAGGCACACCCCACAAAAGATGCAGTTTTGGAGATGCTCCAACCCAGTCGTCTAGCTATCACAATTTGGCCTTTGCTCAAACTTGCTCAAATCTTTATACTCACCCATTTTTCCTGCTTCTAACACATCAACTTTGGAAACAAAGCAGGTGACATACAAGGAAACTTGAAACTGTTGGCTAAGGATATATGCAGATTTGGTTAAATAATAATTCATATTGGCAGTAATGACACCCGTTTATGCAAATCAATGTCAGACTCTGTAGTTTTCTCTGGGACCCCGCCCCAGTTGGACCAGGAGTGACATGTTTAGCTGCATGTTCTCCTTGAATTGCTGCCTGTCTGAGTGGTGTCCAAAAAACCATAAAAAAAAAAAAAACAGCAGATAATTTGGGAAAGTTTCTGGGGAAAACCTAGTCTTGTTTTGGATGGAGCAGCTCTCATTTCTGGAAATCTGGCCAAATATATTACCCCCCCCCCATCCCCACCCCCAAAACATGACTATCCAAGGTTTAGACCAGGAAGCAGACTTGCAGTCTTACATGCCTCTCTGCAGCTTCTCTCCTCCAGTTATACCCCCAAAACCCCATCCTAGTAGAGACTGCCTGCTCCCAGACAATCAAAAAAACCAGACCAAAAATCAGCAAAAAACAATTTAAGCATAAACATTAACAAAGATTAATTTTAAAAAGTTTAAGGACATAATTCCTGCATTATTATCCTCTTCAGTGCCATGTGGCAACACAGTGCAGAGCAGCTATCTAAACTGTACTCCCAAGGTCATCAGTAGTTTTACATCTACACTGCGTATGACTCTGGATACTGTGGCTCCTCTGAAAAAGAAAGTCTCAAACCAGAAGTCCCAGACTCCCTGGTATGACATCTCACTAAGTTAGAAGGTCCTCATTTACCCTGGAGGAAGAGTTTGTTGCTCTATAAAAAAGCCATCCGTAAAGCTAGGACATTTTACTTTTCATCACTGATTGAAAGAAAAAAAAAAAACAACAAGAACAATCACAGGTTTCTTTTCAGTACTGCTGCCAGGTTGTCAACGAGTCAGAGCTCTGTTGAGCCGAGTATTCCTTTAACTTTAACTAGTAATGACTTCATGAATTTCTTTACAAAACAAAATTTAGTGAAAAAAATTAGTGAAAAAAAAAACCCATGGCCTTCTCAAAGACATATCTTTATGTTCAGCTACTTTCAATAGTACTGATACTTATTTAGACTTTCTCTCTGATTGATCTTTCTGAGTTAACTTTAGTTTATTAGAAAGCATTTTCATTGTTATGCAGATGATACCCAGCTTCATCTATCATGAAGCCAGATGACACACACCAGCAATACGTAACTGAACGAAGAACAACAAAACG
>JAMQGT020000995.1:0-25051 GCA_024447675.2 Pterophyllum scalare
ACTCTTCCATAAAGGCCAGATTTGTGAAGTGTACGACTGATTGTTGTCCTATGGACAGACTCTCCCACCTCAGCTGTAGATCTCTGCAGTTCATCCAGAGTGATCATGGGCCTCTTGGCTGCATCTCCTGATCAGTCTTCTCCTTGTTTGAGATGAAAGTTTAGAGGGACGGCCGGGTCTTGGTAGATTTGCAGTGGTCTGATACTCCTTCCATTTCAATATGATTGCTTGCACAGTGCTCCTTGAGATGTTTAAAGCTTGGGAAATCTTTTTGTATCCAAATCCGGCTTTAAACTTCTCCACAACAGTATCTCGGACCTGCCTGGTGTGTTCCTTGGTCTTCACTGATGCTCTCTGCACTTGGAACAGAACCCTGAGACTATCACAGAGCAGGTGCATTTATACGGAGACTTGATTACACACAGGTGGATTCTATTTATCATCATCAGTCATTTGGGACAACATTGGATCATTCAGAGATCCTCACTGAACTTCTGGAGTCAGTTTGCGGCACTAAAAGTAAAGGGGCCGAATAATATTGCACGCCCCACTTTTCAGTTTTTTATTTGTTAAAAAAGTTTGACACATCCAATAAATTTCATTCCACTTCACGATTGTGTCCCACTTGTTGATTCTTCACAAAAAATTAAAATTTTATATCTTTATGTTTGAAGCCTGAAATGTGGCAAGAGGTTGAAAAGTTCAAGGGGGCCGAATACTTTCGCAAGGCACTGTATGTGTAGACCATTTGCTCTAATTTTACAAAACCCTCACACCTTTCAAGAGACAATCCAGACATTGTAATTCTTCTTTGTTATCCACCTATTAGTGGCAGTTATCAGGTCTACGGTCTAATGCAACACCATCAGTGTTTTAATGGATAGACACTGCCTGAAGATATATGCTGTTATCTGAATTTTTAAACGCGATGGTCTCCGACCCGGAGCTCCACTGTATTGTTCACAATTCTAAACACTTCTTGGCACAGAAAGACTCAAGAACTGGTAATGATGTTTTTTTTTCTCTGAGCCAGAAATCTTTACTTCCATACAGCAAATGCTCCTGTTTCATTCCTGCCTATACTCTGAAGGGTTTTTTTCTACAGAGTGGGCTGTTCTTATATCATTCAGAGGTTGATTTATAGAAACACTGCTGCACAAGAAGAATTATTAAAAATGAATCGCTCAGCTACACTGTTATACTGGTTGAGCCACAATTTGGGCCAAGCACATATACACTACATTGCCAAAAGTATTCACTTAGGAATCCAAATCACTGAATTCAGGTGTTCCAATCACTTCCTTGACCACAGGTGTATGAAACCAAGCACCTTCTGCAAACACCTGTGAAAGAATGGGTCGCTCTCAGGAGCTCAGTGAATTCCAGCGTGGTAACGTGATAGGGTGTCACCTGTGCAACAAGCCAATTCATGAAATTTCCTTACTACTAAATATTCCACAGTCAACTGCTAGTGCTATTATAACAAAGTGGATGCGATTGGGAATGACAGCAATTCAGCCATGACGTGGCAGATCACTTAAAATGACAGAGTGGGCTCAGCAGATGGTGAGGTGCATAGTGAACAGAGGTCACCAACTTACTGCACAGTCAATCGCTGCAGACCTCCAAACTTCATGTGAGGATTGGAACAGTTTGGGGATGGCCCCTTCCTGTCCCAACATGACTGCACACTAGTGCACAAAGAAGGTCCATAAAGACATGTCTTTATGGACCTATAGTGTGCACAAAGGATGACCCAGTTTGATGTGGGAGAACTTGACTGGCCTGCACAGAGTCCTGACCTCAACCCGACAGAACACCTTTGGGATGAACCAGAGTGAAGACTGCAAGCCAGGCCTTCTCTTCTCGTCCAGCATCAGTGTCTGACCTCACAAATATGCTTCTGGAAGAATGGTCAAAAATTCCCATTAAACACTCCTAAACCTTGTGGAAAAACTAAAGAACCCTTTTTTTGAAAAAAGTAAGTAAGTTTTATTTGTGTGTATCTACTGTAGACTTGCTGTCACTCAGTTTTAATGGTTTATATCTTCAATATGAACAAACTGATTTGGGTCAGAGCCCCAGGCAGGATGGGAAAATTGGAAACTACTGTGAGACACGCTCATTCATTGTTGGTTTGTTTTCTTGAGATTTGACGACAGTAAAATATACAGTTATGTTGCCAGTGTTACCCTTTAACCTTCTTGAGTAGCTGGAAATCACTTGCAGGTGTCAACATTGCCTGTGGTGAGCAGTGTTCATTTACCTGGGAAACCTTCATCACCAGCCAAATTTCAGCGTCTGTTTCCGACAATCAGGTCTTGATGAGACAGACGTTACAATTTATAAATCAATGCAGTTAAAGTCTTTAATATTCAGCATACACAAACTGCCAGACCCTGTTCAGACAGGAACACATTAGACATTAAACCAGCACAGGTAATAATATAAACACTAAAAATGTACTTGAGCAATTTAATCAAAATATGACACTCAGCGTGGCTGCTGAAGCTTTCCGGGAGGGGTGTTTTGAAGCCTGGGGCATCGACTTCAAAGACTCAGCCACTTTTGGCACCGGGAATGGCTGGGGGGAGGGGGCTCTCTAGCTCCGGCTCAGTGGGATTAAGAGAGGCCATATGTAGCTGGGGGCCAGACCAGGCGGAGGTGCGAAAAACTTCTCAGTGAAAACAGTCATCCCTCCAAAACAGAGCTACAGGGCAGCTCTCAATGTACACCTGTTTAGAATCAGTAGATAACCGCGTGTCAAAAAATCTGAAATGAAATTATTTCTTCGAGCCTCCCAGCTGCTCCAGCAAAGCTGCAAGTTTATGATATGAGGCTGCGGTTGTAATGGACAGTTGCTAGAGGTGGTTCTACATGGTTGACCTTCACCTATTTAATGGGAAGTCTGATACATGGAGGAGTATCACCCGTCTGTGATGGGCAGCGCCTCGCAGGAGGTATTTAAACTTGTGTCTGCAGCTTGAAACCCATCTTTGGGTTAGAAAGAGTATGTGTGGGTAAAAATGGCTAATAAGCCACACTGCTCCCTCCATATGCATGTTTCTTTTGGTCATTTTGACTTCTGCTCTCCTGTACTAGGTGTTACTGTAATTTGAGTCTCCTTAATGGAAGAAGTGGAAAATTTCTCAGGAAAAAACCCCAAAACAAAACAAAAAAAAAAGTTGCTGCTGCTATGAAACGAAACCATTAGCTGGAAGATGTTGAAAGCTGCACAGAGCTATAAGGTCTCCAGAGTCAACATCAATTATATGGGTTAATCGCCACAAGCAGCTCTTCTTATATTACACACCAGTATGGTAATCTTTTCCATGGTTGAGATAGCATATTTATCAGTGCAGCTTTAAAGTTGTGTCTTTTGTAGTTGAAGAGCTGATTTTGGTGTGCATATCAGAAAAAGATAAAAATAACTCCCCTTCCTCAGGGTTTCAAGAAGACGTCTCTAAATCCCAGTGCATTTAATTCACAAACAAGTTAACAGTGATGTTAGTCTACTGGTTTTCCTCTGGTTTTAAATATGATGCAGTGCTGCTTAGGGGCAAATTAAAGTTTTGTGTGTGTGTGTGTTGTATGACACAGTTGACATGTCATAGAATAAAAAGCACACACCTCATGAGTCAATAGCTTCTGGAGCCATTTTTACTTTATCAGTCTCTCACATCACCGTGGAGGAATTTTGGCCCACACGTCTTGTGGACATTGATTTATCCACAGTTTTCTTAAGCTCCCACCACAGCATTTCAGTCAGGTTGAGGTCTGGACTTTGAGGAGTTCACGGTCAACTCAGTGACTGCAAGGTGCAAAGCAAGCCCAAATCATCACCCCCTCCATCACCGTCTTTGGCAGCTGGTGAGAAATGTTTGTGCTGATATATTTGTTTTTCTCCAAATATGACCCTCTGCATTATGGCCAAACATAAGGACACTTTGGTCTCATTTGTCCGAAGGACATTTGTTGTTCCAGATGTTTTCCTCCTTTGTCAACTTCTGCTTTTTACAGGGGTGCTCACCCTTACTGATGACCAGTTAATAAAAGGCATTTGATTATCAGCGCCTGGCTGTAAGGGTGCACTTAGTTTCTCACACACCGCTGCAGCATTTTGGCTTAATTTTTGTAAAATAAATAGTAACACGGTATAATGGGTCATGTGCTGTTGTTCACCTGAGGTTATATTTAAATCATTTTAGAGCCCAGTATGATTATGTTTGAATATATCCTGATCCATAAAATCTTAGAATTGAAGGGCATACTTTCTTTTTAATGACTAAGTCCAGCTTTTTGCTGTGAAAATAGGGTGATTTGGCTCGCTAACCATGCAAAAACCATTGGACGTGGTTATGCTTCAATTTTTACGGTTTAATGATTTTCCAAAACTCTCAATGTCTTTTAAGCAAGTAGTTATGCAGGCATTGTGGAAATCAGCTATTATTTAATATAAACTGAGATGAACTGAGACAGACGTTACAGATGTAAACAAATCATTAAACCGTCAGTCTCTACATATAATCAGCAACGAAGCTCTACACAGCCACCTTACAGGGTTAAAGTCTTCTGTGTTTGTTTGTTTGCTGTTATCTGAAAGGATTAGCTGAGCCTTTCAATAAAAAATACATGGGGATGGATCTTTTTTCTACTTGAACCTCAGGGCTGATTTTTTTTTTTTTTAGTCTTGAATATTTCATGTTTTAAATGTATTTTAACATAACATGGGAAAGCAAGTTTGCAAAGGCTTAAAATATTTAAGGCCAGACATCTGAATAGTTTAGAATATATTCAAGTGTTTTAAACTTTCAATCTGGGTTTACCACTTTGTTTACACACGGGTTGGGGACGGAGCTTCCCCCAGAGATCCATGTGGGAAATTATTATTTAACAGCGGAACAAAACATTGGGTCAAAACTCCACATATATACATCAATACTATTTTTAAAGCTTAGTATCTCTCAGCAATGTTGCCTTTTTTAAAACCTTCCTGCGTCGTGCGATGTGGTAGACACGGTTATATTGGGGGGGGGGTAGTCACCGCGTCCTGCTTTCTGGCATTTCATCAATGGTGCATGAAAAATGCAGCAGTGTTTAGAGTATGAGTTTTCCATCACAGAATATCTCAAATTTAATCTTACATCAGTGAAAACAGGCACAAATATTGGAGTTTAATGTATCATTATCACATTTTCGCATCTATTATTGAAATCCTATTTGATGTCTGTACTCAAATTTGATTTGCGAACTGTATAGAGGTCTTCAGTAAATTCAGAGTTCAGTGGATGTAAATCTGGAAGTAGAAGCAGAGCAAAAAAGAAAGGAAAAAAAAAAAGCCTCAGGATTGTGACAGGAGGACAAAAATAGCTCAGGAGAATTGGCAGTGGACCTTCGCTGCCAGTCAGTGACCAGTTTCCTTCAAACCCTCAGTGGAGAGAATTCTTTCCAAAGGCTGGTTTGCACCGTCAGCCTAGAGGTATTTCAGTCTGTAAGACCTCTGATACCTTCCACAGGAGAGGCTGCTTTATTCTAATCTGACATTGTTTACTGGAGATGAAGAGAAATATGCACACAACATAAATTAATGAGATGCTTGAGAAAACAATGCACAGTGCTTAGCACACAAACAGATTTACTGTCCCAGAAACACTTCTAAAAACAATTTTTCCTGGTTTTAGGCCTAATATCCTCAGCAGCTGACAGCAGCAAGTCGGCTAAGAGAAAACCCAAGGAGCTGTTTTAATTTGATAAACGAGGTTGACTGCGGCAATTGTGGAGGGCACCTTGTGGAAGAATCTTTAAATAACTGTATTTAAAAACAGGAAGAGTAAACTCTGTAGCTCTAAATACAAACAGCTCAGCCAAATAAAGAGGCTATAAAACTGCATGTTAAGAGCTGTACCAGCTGAGCAGTGGAACTTTTTAGAGCTTTCTACTTAATTATGAGCATTTATATCACACTGTAAAAAAACTCCATTACAGGTAAAAATTATGTGCAGTAGATACAATTAGGCAATGTCCTTTGAATCCAAATAATCTGCTGGTGTCATTTTAGTGCTGGTTTCATGTTTTATGTTGGTTCTATTTAATCTGAAGCACCTTATGATCTGTATCTTGGAAGGCACTATATTAATTTTTTTTTTACTTACTCTTTATTGAAAATATGATTATTTTATCTCAGTGGATTGTTTTGTTTAAAAGTGTTTAAAAAAAAAAAGAAAAAAGAAATAGCAGTCTCACATTTAATAAGCTGGAACCAAAAATCTGGGTCTGCATCATCAGCCCAGTGCAATTTTATTAAAGCTCAGTTTAAGATATCAGAGCACCAGGATCTCAGCACTTGCGCAAAATTATAGAGTGACATATCAAAATGAGGCTGTTTAGTGGGTGTAATATCTTCCATGTTAAATATTGTAGTTAAACTTGTTAGTATAATGTTTTATTCATTAGCAACAGCCACAATTTGCAGCCGATAGGAACGTCTGTACATTTGATTTACACCAAAACACGTGCAAACTGCTGAGAAAAGAAAAGAAATAAAGGGCCATCATCAGAAGAAAGATCAGCGAATCAGAGAAAGCTGCATTTCATCTTCTGCAGATCACATTTGTATAAAATTACTCATTAAAACTGATAGTTGCAGAGAAATTTCAGAAAAAGAGGAAAAAGCAAAGCTCACAGTGATGAGCTGCATCATCTGGGAACCATAAATGTCTGCACAAAATGTAGCACTAACGCACTATGATGAGGCCAATATAAGGAAAAGCCTTTACATGCTGGAGTTGCTACATGAAAAGCAACTCATTTGTCAAGTATTTGGAAGTTCATGGAGATCATGAGTTTTTGTTCATGTGACAGTCTCAACTGACAATGCCATCCTGGAGCCATGCAGCTTAAAATGAAGAAGATTGATCGACTGTGAAAAACCAATAAGAAGAGCCTGGTTTTGAAAATAAGCAATAACCTGAGACACAGATGTGAAGAATACTAAAGCAAAGTTTATTAGAATTAACAAAGAAAACATCACAAAGACAAAATATCTATAAATCTATCCTTTTCTCATTTTCTTTTCTCATACAACAAGTTTACTCTGGACTTACAGAATAAACTCGGGAACTGTAAAGCAGTCAGATTTAAAAGGTGGGGTGTACAGATTCAGCTAACCTTAAACTGCCACAAAGATCCCAGAGAATGTTTTCTGTGTGAGGAAAGTCTCTGGGTTTTTCCTATTTATATTCCACACAGACGCAATCACACATGCGCGCACACACACACAGACACACTCAAATGCACTCAGACCAGTGTCTTCACTTTGGTCTTTCTGTTGTTCAGACAGGATGCTACGCACTTCGCCTAGAGACGCTTGTCTAAATGAAAAGTGCTACAGTCATCATGAAGCACCTTCAGGGTCTCAACAGGTGACAAATCATTAAAGTCTGAAGGATGACCATGCACACATTATATTTATAATTATTTACATATCTGCAAAAGCCAAACCATTCCCTTCCTCGATGTTTTGCCCATCACTGCGCCTTGGGATCGTCCTCTCCCTCGGCAGGGCTCTCGAGTGTGCTGGACACTAAGTGGATCCTTGTCAGCTCCTCTACAATCTTAATCACCTCGTCCACGGTGGCTTCACGCTTCATGCCGCTGCCATCATCGATCTGAAATCGAAGGACACCGAGTTGTGAGCGTCCAACGCTGAGACAAACCTCACCGGTGCCACTTCTACATCAGATGAGAAATGAACACATACACACACGAGCAGGCAGGAGAGCGTTTCGAGCATTTTTACTCAGCCTTACTCTTTCACCTGCTTTTTAATTTCACTTGACTGGACATGAAATGATTTTGAAAATCTTTAATCATGCCTGGACAAGTTACTGAATGCTTAGTTTACCCCAATTTATTTTATACAAGCGCATTTAATTAGCATTTCTTTTTAATCTCACACTGTTGTACGTAGACGTTCTTGGCTTTTCCTGCTCTGTACCACAACTGCTCTTCACTTGGGATTTAAATGATGGGGTTTCGATGAAGGTGCAAGCGTTACACAACAAAACAAATGATTACATTATTTCATTACAATCAAAAGTTTAAATACTTAATTTTGCTTTAATTTGACTAAATTGGATGAGGTTTGATTCCAAACTGTTATTTAGACAGAACATCCTTTAGGCTTTATAAAGTTGTGATTCACTTTTCAGTTTATGAAGATATTAAGCTGCTCAAAAGAAATGGCTTAATTAATTAATTTAATTTATTTTTTTTACATCAAATCTGCAGTTATTCTTGAATGTACCTATTTTTAGTTGCATGGAGATGCAAGTGAGCAGCTGATATGGCAACATATTTTATTTTTAAAGCAGTGATCCAACTTTAGCAAAATTCTGGCTATAAACCGGCGTCTCCTGGCAAACAAACCATCCAAATATTTTGGACTCTCTTTATCGGTTGCTCTCGAGAGGCAAACAGGGAACAGCCTTTGTTTATCAACTAAAAGTGCAATTTTTTTTAAATGCAGTGTGAGTAAGGAGACACAAAGCAGAATATTATTTGTTTACCTGCCAGAATGTATTTTGCCACCTGTTCTGCTATGGATGTTATTTCCAGTTCCCAGTCAGCTAATAAAAAGTGCCCAAAGAGTCATTCAAAGTTCAGCATCGCTTTAAGCCGAAAACACAAGTACAAACTACATACTGGTTTATTTCTTCACCAGATGCATCTGTTGGACTTCTTCTCTTGTTCATGGCTTCTGTAAACCCCCGTTATTATACTAGCTTTGATATTTCTTTGTTCACTTACAATTTTACAATACCAATATGTGACTATGCTATAGGAAACAACGCTGAAATAAATTCAGTGTTGTTCCCTGTACAGCCCATCTCTGCAGCTGTACACGCGTAGCAAAGAAAAGAGAGCCGTTTCAGAAACCTAAGCTGAAGTATTTCCTTTCACCAAAATGACACTGGTTACAAGATTTCCAAGGAAATTCAAGATCCAGGTTTAAAAGTTATGATATAGCAGCACACTCGGGAACAAAGTGTAAGATTTCCCTGAGGAGCATCAGACTTTCAAAAACAACTGTGGAGAAAGAGCCTCCATAATACTGCCGGCTGCATGCAGGAGAAAGTGACGAAGGTAGAACCAGACAGACTGTACGATAAGCACTAACCAAGCAGGGACCTTATGCCTGCCTAACTTTGCCATACTGTTTATTTAAACGTAATATGACTGAAATATGGAAGGTGACATGAAGACAGTGGTTTAGGAACTGAATTGGAACTGTGTAGACTCACAGACTAGATGCATGTTTGCCATAAGATTGAAAAGGCCAATCTGACAAGCTGCAACAACTGGAAATGTTTCTCAAGAGGAGCTGAGGCTCTCAGTGTTTACAGTGAAGGTAAGTAAGCATACTGACTTGAATCCAAGGGAAAAGATCTGGTCGGATTTAACAAATGAATAATGGTCACACCAAAGGATGCACAACCTTTTTCCTGTACTGGACTTGCGGTCATAAAAGGAAAAGTTTCAGTCCTTACTCAAACTTAAGTTAGACCCTCAAAAAAGACCCCCAGTTGGTATGTTTTTGTTACAATTTACTCACATCACTTGAATGCCATCCTGGTTATGTGTAGATACAAAAGAACACGAGCTCCTACCTGTAGAGTGCTGACAACCTCTTGCATCTTTGCCCGGCCGAGATCCAGGAAGCTTTCAATGAGGTCCCCGTCAATGAATCCCGTGGCCTGCTCTGTCTTTCGCTCCGTGTGGAAGGACCTCCAGGTGCAGCGCAGTCAAGGAATATCAATACGAGGCAGCTACTTCACCTGAGGATTGCGCCTTAGGTACAATAACACACGTTTTCCCTCAGGCAGAGTCAACAAATATTCATTATGATGTGAAAAAAGTCTAATAAAAGCAGCACTCTCCAGAAGACCACACAGAAAAGGTCTGAAAAGGTGGGTCGAGTCATGATGGTACTGCTGAACCCATAACAACTTGTGAGGAAATATACAGAAGAGTGCAGTCAAAGATTCACTGCACTGTCTCATTGTATATTCTGTATCATGACAATAAAGGCATTCTATTCTATTCTACTCTATTCTTTCCTTATTGTAAACAGGGCTGCACTGACTTCTTCACTGGCTGGACAAGTCAATGAAATCCAAGGAACAAATAAAAATGCCCTTCACGATTTCCTAAAACCCGAGACAATATAATCAAGCTTAGCTCTATCTGATCAGTGGTCTAAAGCCCCAAGACAAGTGGTCGGTAGAAGATGAATACAATCACATTAGAGAAGTTAGAACCAGCTTAAAAATTATAAACAAAATAATTCACAATGACATCTTGCACTAAGTGCTAAACTGGCTGTAGTTTAAGCTGTAAATACAAATCATATCACGAGACCAAAAAGAAGTGGAGCTGAATATAAATTTTTGCTTACTTGAAATATCCATCACACAAATCAAAGCCAATTAAGAAAAACAAAAAAACAAAACAACAAAACAGAATTCCTCTTCTCGCGTCTCAGATCACAGCTGTCAGTGCAGTTCGTCTGCATCTCTCTGACAGATGGCAGCCGTACTTAGAAAAAAGGATATAAGCTGTGCTCAATTTTGCCCACACTCTTGATGACTTTGTTGAGGCGGTTCTGCAGGTCCAACAGGAGGCTGTACCAGCCCTCGGACAAGGATGTCACCAGACCTACACGCACACGCACGCACACACACGCACACACGCGTGCTTTAGTTAATAAACACAATCGATTTTCAACTCTCTGCAGTCACTGCAGCAGATGGGGAAAACACCTCTGGGCTCACATCAGCAAGAAAAAAATAAGTTTAAGGACTAGATACATAATGAACTCACAACATCTGTATAATTAATAAATCAAAAGATCATTAGAGTGACTGCAATCTCCCGAATACAAATTTCATGCTTGTATGCTGGCACCATTTTGGGTGTAAAGAAACGCGATTTCAATAGGTAAATAATTTAAAAGACTTCCAAACGGTCTCATTTTGAGACCGACTGTGCTGTAAATCTTGTAGTCGCACAGTTTTGAAGGAGTAGCACGCTCTTCTCTCCGCTACAAATTAAAGTTCTGGTACACTGAGTGGGCTACTTTGACGCTCTGGGGAAGTAATGTGCACAAAAACAGGCAACTTATGAACAAAGAGTTGCACTGATATGCAATGCAGAGCTTTTTTTTTTTTCCTTTCTTTTTCTCTCTGTATTTGAGATACTGGAGGACGTCAGGGGCTGCAGCTAACTACTATAATCATCTATTAATCTGATTAACTTTGATCTGTCAAAAACGTCAGAAAAAAAATTAAAAATGTAAAACAAAAGTTGGCACTTGTAACATGAGGATTTGTTATTAGGCATTAATACTTTTATCTTTATTAAGTGTAATATTGTATGACAGTGTGATGGAGACCTGTGCTAAATGTGTCAAAACAGGAAACTCTATTTCCTATGTTTTGTGTTTGTTTGCTTTGTTGGGGAGCAATGGGGAGACAATAAAGATCTCCCATAAAACAAATTAAAAAAACAAAAACAAACAGGGTTGCCACATGATTTTTGTTCATTAGAGGGTTAACTGATGCTCCACTGGAGAATTGGTCCCAGCAACTACAATCTTCAGAGCAGTTCTGGATGAAAACAAATGATTATGCATTTTCTCCTTCTCATTTTCTAGGAATTTGCATGTAGATTTGACTCATGGCTCATCATTTGCATGCGGTCTTGTTTTGTCTAACAAACAGTCAAAAAATTTTGAGATACGAGATTTTGAGAATAAGAAACTACTTCAGGGATAGATATTCTCCAGGACAAGAGGAACCTTCTGAGCGACAGACTTATAGAGTAAGGAAACATTGTTGCAGCACAGACAACAAACAGAAATTAAAAATCAACAATAAGCCCAAGAAGTCGTCTGGACAAATGCAGCAATCTGCTGTCACAAAAAAGAGCAAACTAATTACTTGCAGATACACTATTTCTCCATTTGACTAATAACACAACTAAAACACTTTTAATTTAGCATTTAATCCTAAAGCTTAGCTTTTCCAAAATCATGGACTCTCACACATCACTTTGATCGATCACGATAATCTTGCCATCAAAGATTATCTGCATTTTCAAGAAGTTTATTGGAAGTTTTCCCTCATGTTTGTTGGTATCTGGCTGGAATAATTGTGTGGCCTTGCAGCTTCTTTCCAGTAAGATCTAATAAATCAAAGTATCTCAGAGCAATAACCCTGGCAGTGGTATTTATCTTCATTAGACACTGCAGCTCATTTTAGTTTACCAGCTACTGTGGAAACCTTTTACTGGAATGTACAATGGTGATCCTCGTTTCCTGTTAAACTTTCCTCTGACACTTTTTAAAGAATCACAGAGGTTGCTGAGGGGAAATAATGTACTCTGCAAGTTCAAGGGGTGAATTACTGCTGTGTCTAAATGTTGTGTGCTCCACGTTTTTCATCTCTGTGCAGCTTCATTACTGCCAGGCTGAAAGTCACTAGTTTTAATCTGAGTAATGAGGTGTAAAGTGTGATTTCTTTTCCTTTCTTATTCCTTTCTCAAATGGAAACATTAGTTCTGAAGAAATGGATTTGGAGAAGTTTGTGTACTCTCTAATTAGCCTGAGGTATATGAAAACACTGACAGTGACTGTAACACTGCAGTCATTTGCTAAAGGAACGCCGTGTCATTGTGGGATTTTTCTTTGCTATGAAAAAAAAAATCCATTCCAAAGTTGCTCACAGTGACACCCGTGGTTTATGCTCAGTAACAGAGGCAGTGTTTCTAAAAACATGCTGCTGTTAAGTTTTTGATTAATAATCCTCATTATTTGTCTACACATTCAGATCAGCAATAGGATTAAAAACACAGAGGTGAAGGGAGTAACATTGATGAGCTCATTAAAACTGGTTAAAAAATGAAAATTGAATATACAGGTGTCCGAGCAAGAAACGCTGCCACTTAGACAATGTCTTTTCCTGGGAAGAAGTGGCTTATTTCAGCAAGGCAAACCAAATGGTGCACATCTTATGACAGCTTGGCTCCACAGTAAAAGAGCCCAGGTACTATAAGCTGGCCTGTCCAGACCAGACACCCGAGCAAGAAAGGGAGAACATTTCTCCTTGAAACCTACAGCAACTGCTTTCCTCAGTTCCTAAACAGAGGGTGCTGCTAAAAGAAGAAGAGGAAGCTTCAATAAACATCTAACTTTTGCTAGCATTAAATTTAAAATGGCCCTGTATTTCCAAAAACTGTTTCTTTCTTTAATTAAATCTAAGGTTTAAATGACTTGTGTTCTGTTTGATTTACATCCTGCACAGCATCATAACTAAGCTAAGCTGCAGCCTTACAGTAATTTGCCATACACGTGTAGAATATTAGCATATTCTTTTCAGAGGTTCATTTAAAGAAAAGCGTTTTTCTTTTTCTTTTTTTAATTAATGGGAAAGCAGTAGTTGTGTATAAGTGCATGTGTGAAAGTCTCTGTGAACTTACCAATCATGCCATTAACCGTGCCAAAGAGCACAGAGCCCTGGGTAGGTGTGGAGCTTTCGCCGAGATTCTGAAGCACCAGTGAACCATGGCAGAAGACATTTACGAACTCTCCAAGGTGAAAAAGTCCCACTTCCTGCAGGTGCTGACGCTCCTCATCTGTGGTGGCCGCACTGACCAGAGGAAGGGCAATGGGACAGAAATGCAAAAGGTGGAGAGGGAGGGATTACAAACAATAAGGAATAAAACGTGGGAAGAAGAGTTGAAATATGAGAGATAGGAGAGAGAGAAAATAAAGTGCAAAAACAAAGAGAAAATTATGTCAATGGAAAAATATGAAATTGTTGGGGGGAACGACTTGATCGATTAAACAAAACAAAAATCGGGGGGGGCAGAGATAGCAGAAGTGTTAGAAAAGGTCAGAGAGTGATAGAGAAGTAATGGATAAAAGGATGAGAAACAGCAGAGAGAGCAACAGGAAGAGAGATGTGATACAAAAATAAAGGTCAAAAGCATTGAGAGGTCCAGCTTGATGTAATAGGTTCATAACAAACTGAGGCATAATATAGCACACTCACTTCAAGACCACATCTTTCTTCCTTTTCCTTAAAAGTCAAGACTTGCTTTATAGCAGAATTGCTAAAGAGAGAAATGCAGCAGAGTGGCTAAAAGCTCAGTGGTGAGATAACTGCCAAACAAATGCAAAGACGGTGCTGCTGCACCACATTCATTCCAATGAGGGTGCTCCGTGCAACGCTGTAGAGAACAATCAGCCTCATAATAACACGATACTGGTTCAAGTGGATACAGAAACTTTTTTCCCTGTTTGGCTACAATAGAAAAAGGTAATGGGACTATAATGCTTACAGGAATGATTCATGTTAATGTGCAGAAATACTCACTGCACTTCACCATTTATACCCAGTAACAGTTTATGCTCCTCCTCACCTGTCCTTTTGGCAGACAAACAGATTGAAGGCGTTCTCCGCCCCCAGGAAGTTGTCGTCATCCAGAATTTCCACTGCACTCATCCAGTTAGGATTGAAGTCACGGGCAATCTAACGTAAATAACCAAAAAAAAAAACAAAAAAAAACATAAGACGTGTCAGAGAAAACAAACCAGAGAGGAACTGCCGAAAAGCAAGGTGGTTACACTGCAAATACTGCATTATCTATGAGCTAAGAAGTGCTGACTCCAAACATACAGCCTTTATGTTTCAATCCCAGAGAAACATCAAATGCCCTTGAATACAAAGGCATAAGAAAAATACTTTTAAAATCTGTTCTCTTCATGCTGGTTACATACAAAGGACACAATATAAGCATTGTAAACTGGGTCTGTGATGGACACTACTCTGTACTCTTCAGTATCTGCAGTGTGAACTCACTGCCTCTAAGCTCTAAGGAGGGAAAACGCTTGCTACTTGCTCTTGTAAAACTCCCACCACAAGGCAAACATGCTCTAAATAATAACCTGCTTTATCATCCATTTTACTCTCAATAGGAGTCCAAATGGCAAAACAGAACATCATGCTGTATTAAAGGAGGCTTAAAATTAGTGATTGAGACGATGAACAAATTAGGACGGCTCCTGTTGATCATTAGAAAGAATACAGGTTTACAGGACTTTACATTACTTTAGATCAAAGTAAGGCCATTATTTACTCTTTTAGGTGTGCTTTTGGTCTAGATCAACTTCTGAGACAATAACCTGCTGTCTATTAGCCAAATGTGTCACCATCTTCACCAGCTAGTTACAAACTCTGTCTGCCAGTGCCAGCAGCAACAACAGCAGCCTATAGCAATACTAGTGACACAGCATTAAATCCAGTGACACGGTAAGTCAAATGTAAGCATAAAAGTAGCCAGTGGGGGGGGGTTTCCCCTTGAAATTTTTAGCATAAAATAACTGCTTAACACTTTAATTTAACAATAACTAAAGTAACTTAATCTTGTAACTCTTCGGGAGCTGCACAACATTGCCACATAATGAAAGTGAAAAATATTATCTACCTGAGATGTTTTATCTTGGGTCGAGATTTCTAACTAGCTCCTTAAAGCCCTGCTTTACCACCATGTAATCACATCAGTAATTTCCATCCACTGCTCCTACTTTGATATGGAGTGAAACTAGAGAGTGCTGGAGCAACACTCTGTGGAGTCATTTGTTTACATCTGGGTTGCACATCACCAGCTGCCAGCATCTCCTCTCTGTAGAGCTGGCTGTACTTAAAGATGTGATTTTGCTGCAAGTGGTGAGATGTGTTGTATCCACCTTTAGCAGGAACTATTTTCTTACATATTTTGCAAAATACTGTACTTAATTGGAGGTTTTTGAGGTTGCTCCCATTTAGCATCATCCTAGCCTGACATGTGGCTCTTGCTCTCAGACATGCCTGAACTTGTCTCATGTAAACGAATGCCACTGCTATAGCAATAATATCACAATATGACATTTTTATATCACCTAAAATGTAAGCCAGTATTATGATGAAGGCTATGATTTGGCATGGTACTATTTGGCAGATAGCGTACAGTGGATTTATAAGCATATTCCTCTCAAAACAACAGCCTAGAGCTCCTGGCAGAGAACAGTAAAACTTTTCTATCTCCCCCCACAGAAAACTACAGATTTGAGTCCTTTTTTTTTGGTGCTACACTTGATATGTTGATAATGCAAAATATTGATTATAGCTGCTTAGAAATGTAAGAACACAATATTTTCTATCTGAAAATTTAAGGCACTTGAAGGTATGTTATGTTTCTAAATAAATTCAAGCCCTTTTGGTCTCCAGAACTTATTACACTGAGAACAGCAACAAAACATGCACACAATGGGATGCGTGACTCATCATCAAATCTCTGTATCTTTCTTCCACAAATCAATTTGAACACTTGGCTCATCAGAAGGCTGTGAGGTATAAGACTAGACTTGGTAGACATAAAAAAACAAGAACAACAACATCATCTATACCCCAAAGAGAAGAGTTAAAATATGCAAATGTGGATAAAGAGACACCAAACCAACATCGGTAAAAAATAAAGTCCAATTCTTTCAAAACCAGCAGCTAATTTGTGTTTTCAAAGTTGCTTTTTTGTACAGAGCCGCCAACTTGTTAAATTAAACCTTCTCTTCTTACCTCTTCAAAGTTGCCCTCCATGGGTTTGTACGCCAACAGCAGGACGGATCTCATCAAGTCTCCCACCAGGATGAAATCTCCTTTGGTCTTCAGGTAAAGGGCCATGATATTGTTGTAGTGGTTACACTCAGTCCTCAGCTCCTTCTCAGCCGTCCACTCGTTACAGACGGACCTTAAACAAACAGTCAGGGTGTGTAATTTTTAGTTGTCAAGCTGCCAAAGGTAAGAGGATCACCAATTAGCTTTAGCCACATTTGATGAAGTATATGACCTTTACTTCCACTCTGAATTTTATGTGTAGCATGAGGTTGAGGTGCTGATTGAGTATATGAATTATGCGCTGCAACATTAATGAGCATTTAATTGCTAATTACACTTGCAGTGTCATGGTGTCTGCACCAGCTTACAATTTTTAAAAATGGATTTGGGCTAAGTAATTGATGAAGGACTGAAGGTAGATTTCTGTGACCTCATTTCTAGTCACATGAAAGTGGACTCAATAGATTAAAGCTAAGCAGCTTTATTTTCATTATTTCAACAAATGTAACAGTATGTAACGGGAAAAAAAGACTTTATACTAGATTTTTAATTTATTGAGATTTTATTCTTTGCCTTACTTACCATTCTTTCTCTTTTCCTTTTTTTAAAAAAAAAAAAATCATCTTCTTGTTCTACCTTTGGATCTACTTTTTTCTTTGTTTTAATATTCAGGTTCTTTTTTTCTCTCAAAAAGTGTTTAACGAATTATATTTTTAATACTTAATGGCTCAGTTACACTAAAGTAAAAATAGGTTGGCAACCTCCTTGTGACTAGAGGAGAAAAAGAAAAGGTGGTTGCTTGGTGATTGTACTGAATTACTGTTGCTGTCAGAGACCGTTTGCAAGGAGCTGTGTTAACCAATTGGTCATCCAAAGGTTGAGCGTGCAATACCCTCAAACTCTGGGCAACCACTTTTGATCACAAGGTGACTGTACAGGTGGGAGCAATCTGACTCCAAACAATCAAGGTCTGATTCAGACTGACTGCAATCGCTCAGAGAAATTAACTGCAGTCTAATTTATACATGTAGACAGATTGCCAATACATTGCAATCAGTTCGAGTCAGATTAGTGCAACTTTTCTGCTTCTTTTAGCAAAAGGGGATCCGCTTAGTTGGCTGCCAGCTGAATTCCCATATAAAAATCAAGGTTGCTTGTTTCCACTTCAGTCAGAGAATTTCTTACATTTTCAGAACTATCAAAATCCTTTGTGTGTCCATATGATGTTCGACCAGAAATCAATTACTGCTTTAATAGACACTAAGAAGATGTGGCAAGAAAGATTAAGGCATCTGTGTGGTGTCCAAGAGTAAAGATTTGTAAAAAATAAATAAATAAATAAAAAAAGGCTGTCCAGTTATGTCACCATGTTCTATAAGGTTCTACTGAGGTTGTTACTGAAGAGAAAATTACTGCCTCAAAAATGGATTAATCAAAAAGTATGGCTGATGCTTCAATTTGTATAGTATTACGTATTACTCATTTAAGGTCAACTTTATGCAGTTGGTAAGGGCGAAAAAAAAATAGTGGTGCAGTGGGAAGTGAGTTGCTGTACAAAGTGATGAGTTCCAGAAATATAAAACCCATGCGACTAAATCTTAAGATAAAGATGCCTTTTAAGCTTTTAATCCTTTTAATCTATCTATAACTTAGTGTGAATGAGTATGGTATTACAGGAGAGTGGTGGAGAGGCTGTGTGTCAAGCAATCCTTACATTTATCCATGTTGGACAAACTGATTTTGATACTGGAGAAAAATGGCTGAGGAGGCACTTTTCTTTTTGATGTGACAAACAAAGAAAATCAAAACACTCAACAAACAAACAGCAGACATGGACTAAATGAGGCACATTGAGCACTGTGACCTATTCCTGAACAAAACTTTCTTTGTGCTCTGGATAGTGCTAAAAATATACCGTCCGCAAATTTAAACCAAAACTCACTATGGGGCAGCTTTTGACCCCTTGAAATGTTTTTATGTGCGCTGATTTTGTTTAAATTTATTATGTTTTTAGGTCTATCCTAATTTCCTCAGGTGACTTTATCTTTTCCTTGACCTTTTCCTTGCAAACAAAAATGTGTTCTTTCGCTCATCTAAATAAATGTTACATTGACTCAATTCACCATCTAGTGGCACAAATTGATATTGCATGAAAGTACAGCCTGGTCCTAGTTCACCTTCAGTTGATATCTTTTCAGCATGGTACAAAGCGCCTTTTAAAGAATGAACATTTTCGAACCTAAATTGAATATATTCTCACATTTTTTGGAACTGAATATGCAGTCAGTCTTCATGATAAGGTTAAAGGAGGATTTGAGTGAAAGTTTCTCTAGTTGGAAGCTGAACTTGAGCAGCTGTAGACGTGGGAAGTGAAAGCAATTGCAATAGAGGTGCACTTGACTGAGGCACCTTCCCAAAGGCTGAGAGTAAAGATTTAATTGTGCAAGAATTTTTTTTTTTTTTACCGTGGCCCCAGAGCAAAAATAGAATCTAACAAATTAAAGTCATTTAACCTTCAAGCTACAATTTTCTTCAGGTCTTCAAACATGATTATAAGTGCAGCTCAGTAAAGAAAAAAAAAAACAGGATTTTTTTGAAGTCCAGATAATGACACAATGACCACTTACTGTGCTACTTATGCTGGCCAGCAATTTGCCATTGAACTCTACCATAGAGTAGACAGCTCCTTTCACCTCCTTCTCAGCCACGGTTTGCAGCTTACCTGCAGGAAAAAGCACAATGCCTGTCAGTCAGTGTTGTGTTAACATTCAAAGCATTAGACAGGAAATACTGAGTTAAACTAGCACCTACAAAAAAAATGACTATTGCTCAATTATTGAGAGATGTGGAAAAAGTGAAGAAAAGAAGGAGATGCATTCAGAATGAGGATATGGGCAAAATGAAGAGCTGTAGGAGGATAAATGAAAGACACGCAATGCACCCTGAGAGGGGCACAGTGTGAAAGTGCAAGCTTTTATATGAGTTAAAGTTAAGTTAAAAAGTTAAAAAGTTTTTATTTGTCATTTCAACCATATACACAGTACACAGTGAAACGAAACAACGTTTCTCCGGGACCAAGGTGCTACATAGAACAATACACACAACAGTAAACATTAAAGTGCTCTTGTGCAAACATGTGCAAGGGCGCAAGACAGTACACAATTTCAACAATATTTTGAAATTGCTCCTGTACTTCCTGTACTTCACAGGAAGCACTGATTTAAGAATGCAGGCTTAAGGCTGCACGTCCACACCTGGGAGTGAGGTCCAGCCTCATACACTGTGTGGGATCAGCCTCATAAAACTGACTCCTCTTCAGTGTGATGGATGAGATAACAAAAATGAAATTAGTTATGAAACTACAGATGTGACAATTATGTGGACCTCAGATAAAATCATAACTTCAGTGCACCTGCACCTTCATAACTGTTATGATACAGTTTGTGATCTAAGCGGCAGCTCTGTGTCATCCTTACAGAGATCCTTCGGATCGCCTCTCTGTGTTCTCCAAATAACTGCAAAAAAAGAAAAATAAGTATATTACACACAGTCAGCTTTTTAATATTTTAGATCACATTTACACATAAATGGTGCTCCCAAGAAGATGAGACTGATATTTTAACTTTTCACACTGAACTGTAGCAGCTCCACCGCATCAAAGGCCTTAAAGCAACAAATATCTGCCCCATCTTTAAGGCCTCTGGACACAGATTTGCTCATTTGCTTTGAAGCATATTTTAACTCACTTCAGTGATCACAGGGACATAAAACCTGCATGCATAGATTAACCAGATAAACCTGACAAATAAATGAAATAGAGGCAAAATTAAAGTTTGCAACCCACAGCTCATCATCTCTGCTGTTGCAGAAATGCAGAAATTTAGATTCAAAATCCTTTGTGTGCCACGTCCCACCCTCAGATCACAGAGGTCCCCAAAAATCAGAGACGATAAATATCACAAACAGTAAAAACCTGCGTAGTAAATAAATCAAAGTATCTGTTATATGGTCAAAATACTGCAAGTGTTAAAGATAATCCATTATGTACACTTACCTTTATGGATGTGATATTTGATGGTACTTATAATTTTATAAAGAAGCAAAGCTGCAACTGCTCCAGCACACGCCCCAGCTATCCATGGACCAGCTCCAGGGCTGCAGGACTTCACCTCAGTCGGTCTCTGAAACATTAAATAAAAGGTTCATGCAGGACCACAGCTGGATGCCACAAACACACACCTGTTAAACAGGGCCCAGAAGATCTGATGATTACAGTTATGTGCAGAGTAAACCACCAGAAGAACATCTTACGATAATGCAGATAGATCTGTGCATCCACTTTATGGCTGAGCTCCTCCTGTGTGGCTACACAGTGAAAAAATCAGTTGTTGTCCTGGTCACAGTGGTGAGGAGGGTGGTGTAGTAGCGGTCTCCTTGTATGACACCTGTGGCTCCTCAGCAGGAAGGAGGTTCCCATCGCCGTCCCGCCACTCCACTTTAGGCTTTGGAGAAGCTCCTGGAACCTCACACACCAGCTGAACCCCGCCCTCTGTGGTATTAGGTGTCCTGATCTCTGGTTTTGGAGCTGCACCTGTGAATGCAGCACAAGTTAATAACTCAGTTCAATGTTATAAAGCACCAAATCACAACAAACAGTCACCTCAAGGTGCTTCAAAGATAAAGCACTGTCCTGGATCGGCTGTGGGGCAGCAGGAAGAGGATCCCAATGCAGGATACACCAGACAGGAGTAAAATTTAAACTCAGCTTTATTTAAGAGTGCAGAACAAAAGGCTGGACTAGACAGGACTAGTGGCAAAAACACACTAGACTTTATTCTGAGGCAGAACAGGACACACAGCAGGAGAACAGATGACAACACAACAACAGGCAGACAAAACATTGTACTTAAATACACAAGAGGATAATGAGGGGAGTGAGCAGCAGCTGGAACATAGGACCAGACGACTATCAAAATAAAACAGGAAGACAGGAGGAGGAACAAAGATGCAGACTTGACACCGGGAAACACAAGGAACTAGAAAGCAAAACATAACCAAAACTCACAATCAAAACCCAAAACAGAACAGACAAAATCAAGCAAAACAAAAACACGGGGTCCACTGAACATGACACAAATGACCCCCTATGAGCAAGCACTTGGTGGCAGTGAGGAAAAACTCCTTTTAACAGGAAGAAACCTCCAGCAGAACCAGGTTCAGGGAGGGGCAGTCATCTGCTAGTAGACCGGTTCACTTTCTATCCAGTTAATATTGTCTACATATCAGAGAGGATTTCAGGACTCCAGCCCTACTATGAGATTTATCAGAAAGGAAAGTTTTAAACCTAATCTTAAAATAGAGAGGGTGTCTAAGCTGGGAGCTGGTTCCAAAGGAGAGGGGCCGGATCCTGAGGCCTGCAGAGGTGGAGCACACACAGGTGAGGACATCAGGTGACATCACTGTCACCTGGGATTTCTCCTGATCGGTCTTTCACTGGTAAACTCTGCAAGCAAAAAAAAAAAAGAAAAGTTTTTTTTAACCACTTGGTTCAGGTAGAAAAATAGTCTTCTCCTTTTTTTTCAGGATGTTTTAAAAAATAAAATACTCACCAACAACAAGCTTAATTTTAAAAGTCTCCCCTTCTGGCTGCTGACGTGGGAAATCACAGGTGTATTCTCCGCTTGTTCGAGCATGATACGGTGGTGTTTCTGTTGTGTAATGGAGGATGGCCTGCCCAGTCCTGAGTTTGGTCTGAAAAATGAGAGATCGCGTTCCCAAATGAAGCTGCTCATCCTGACTCTGCGACGTCCCACTGCCATTGAATTCTCATCACGAGCCGCGAATACAGAGCAGGACCTTCTGTCTGCCCATCTTCTTCCAATTCAAAGAGCTTTAGCTCAAGGTTCTCCTTAGTGCTTGAGCGAGCAGGGTAAGATGGTGTCACTTCCTTTCAGGTGCAACCACCGTAATCGACTCCCGACTCTGACGGGGCAAAACAGATCTTTATGTTTAAAAAACAACAAAACCTAACATGCAGATATAGATATTTCTCTTCCTGTCTACTCCATGGTAGAAGCAGTCCTGGATCCACCTCCAGTCCTCGCTGGCTTCCCCCTCCACCTGGTCTCTTGAACACACCTGCCTTCCTTCTCTCCATCACCTCAGCAGCCCTCTCCCTTTACCAGGCACAGAGACCTTACTCTCACCTCCACACTCCTGCCTCTTCTTCTCTCTTGCTGCCTTCTAACATGCCGTCCCCCACCCCTCCTACTTTGTTATCAGTCAACAGTAGCACAGCTTCCAGCCTGTTGGCCAACAGCACCAGAGGCAGTCGTCATTAACCCGGCCGACGGAAATCTCATTCTTTATGATCCGAATGCTTGATGTGGCAAAGACTTTGAAGTGAATGGCCTTCCTGATGAACCCTCCCCATCTATCTGGGCTAGGAACGACACTCCGAGTACGCTGGCCGAAAAAGAGCAATCAGAGAACGCAGCTTGTGCCGCCCATAAAGAGCTCTTCAGTCAACCAGTCTGCAGTTACTGAACACTTAGTGCCATCAGAGAGGTATATGGTCCTACCTTCTGTCAAACGCATGTCAAGATCTTATCAGATAATGAGTAAGCAATAATTAATTATATAGGTGTTTTAATTAATTAATTATTGAATAAATTAATTATATTTGTATAATAATAATACATGAGGGGGGATATGTCATTGGGGGTGCTTGTGTGTCACTTGAATGGTTAAAGTGTGAAGTTTAAAAAATAATATTTCATTAAAGGGTGAATATTGGATTCTAGGTCAGACAGGGTGCTTGTGCATCACTCAGGGTGGGGTTTATTTTTTTATTGAACATAAAACAAGGAATAAGAGAACTCATTATTTCATTTTTGTGAGTCATTTGTGACACAAAGTTTTGTAGTAATATATATATATATATATATATATATATATATATATATATATATATATATTTATCATATATATATATATCTGCAGATTTCAGGATATGTACTGAGACTTCAGGATGTGTACCACATTGGAAATCTTTATTTAATGTTATTTGTATATGTTTAATTCCATCTACAAAAATAAACGAAATTAAGATTCGTTTTACCAGATTTTCAGCTCGAAGGAGGACAGCAGCAGCATCAGCAGCAGCATCAGGCATCAGCAACCTCCACAGTCTTTCAGTAAGTACGGCCTAGTTCACAGGGGTCTCTGCATTAACCCAAACAAACCCCTCCCCTATCCTCTCTCTCTCTCTCTCGGTAGACGAAGAAACGCAAAATGAAACAAAACGCAACTAAAGATTAAAAGCTCAACTGTGACATTGCAGGATCAGAAATGGTGAATACACGCAGGCGTTCTGCTAAATGGAAAGGCATATGAGATTGAAGCTGAGAAGCATTTAGAAACTATTGTTTCGGAAGCAGTTTGATTGAAGTTACAAGGTAAGCGTTCTTCAAAATAGAGCGAAAATGAGACGCTTCTGAGCTGAGAACTGCTCTCCTCTCTGCTTGTAGTCAACTGCGACCCTCTCTCGTTGCTCTGCCGGCTCAAAGTGGTGAAAACCTGAACGGGGTTCTGCTTGGAAATCATATGAGATTGAAGGAGAATCATTTAGAAACATGTTTGGAAGCAGTTTGATTGAAGTTTGTGAAGTTATCCTTGAAATGGCCAAAATGAGCGTTTCTCAGCGAGAAAAGCCCAAAACGCACATAAAAGCTCCTGTGCTTGCAGGATCGTGGTGAAACACGGGGTTCTGCTTGGAAATCATATGAGATTGAAGGAGAATCATTTAGAAACATGTTTGGAAGCAGTTTGATTGAAGTTTGTGAAGTTATCCTTGAAATGGCCAAAATGAGCATTTCTCAGCGAGAAAAGCCCAAAACGCACATAAAAGCTCCTGTGCTTGCAGGATCGTGGTGAAACACGGGGTTCTGCTTGGAAATCATATGAGATTGAAGGAGAATCATTTAGAAACATGTTTGGAAGCAGTTTGATTGAAGTTTGTGAAGTTATCCTTGAAATGGCCAAAATGAGCGTTTCTCAGCGAGAAACGCTCAAAACGCACATAAAAGCTCCTGTGCTTGCAGGATCGTGGTGAAACACGGGGTTCTGCTTGGAAATCATATGAGATTGAAGGAGAATCATTTAGAAACATGTTTGGAAGCAGTTTGATTGAAGTTTGTGAAGTTATCCTTGAAATGGCCAAAATGAGCGTTTCTGAGCGAGAAAAGCCCAAAACGCACATAAAAGCTCCTGTGCTTGCAGGATCGTGGTGAAACACGGGGTTCAGCAATACGTAACTGAACGAAGTAGGTCAGACATAA
>JAMQGT020000996.1:0-12649 GCA_024447675.2 Pterophyllum scalare
TTCTTTTGTGAGCAGTGTATAACAAGTGCTTTGAAATTTTAACTTCATACATCAAATACTTTTCAAAATCCTTTTTTTTGGGGGGGGGGTCTGTTAACTTTCAAATAACAAGTTCTGGCAAGAAAAAAAAAAAATTCAAGCCATCCTGTAAAGTCCCGTATTTGAGCACACACTTTGCATTGCAAAAGACAACCAGTGACAACTTCTGAATTTTATATACATTATATTGCCAAAAGTATTCACTCAACCATCCAATTCACTGAATACCCTGAATACAGGTGTTGGCGACAGGTGTATAAAATCAAGCATACAGATAAGCAAACTGCTTCTACAAACATATGTGAAATAATGGGTCGTTCTCAGGAGCTCAGTGAATTCTAGCGTGGTAATGTGATAGGATGCCACTCGTGAAATTACCTCTATACTAAATATTCCACATTCAACTGTTAGTAGTATTATAACAAAGTGGAAGCAATTGGGAATGACAGCAGGGGCCAGTGGATGCTGAGGTGCATAGTACGCAGAGGTTGCCAACTTTCTGCAGAAACAGTGGCTACAGACCTCCAGATTGGCCTTCAGATTAGCTCAAGAACAGTGTCGAGCTTCATGGAATGGGTTTCCATGGCCGAGCAGCTGCATCCAAGCCTTACATCACCAGGTGCAATGCAAAATGTTGGATGCAGTGGTGTAAATCACACCACCATCTGATGGATAAGTCTAGATTTGGAAATTGGCAGGAGAACGGTTCTTGTCTGACTGCATTGTGCCAAGCGTAAAGTTTGGTTCAGGGAGGTTTGTGGTGTAGTGTGTTTTTAAGGAGTTGGCACTTTGCCCCTTAGTTCCAGTGAAAGGAGCTCTTAATTCTTCAGCATTCCAAGACATTTTGGACAATTTTATGCTCCCAGCTATATGGAAACATTTTGGTCATGGCCCCTTTCTGTTCCAAAATAAGGTCCATAAAGACATGGATGATCGAGTTTGGTGTGGAAGAACTTGACTGGCCTGCAGAGAATCCTGACCTCAACCTTTGGGATGAATTAGAGCAGAGACTGTGAGCCAGGCCTTCTTGTCCAACATCAGTATCTGACCTCACATATGCACTTCTGTAAGACAGGTCAAAAATTCCCACAAACACACTCCTAAACCTCATGGAAAGCCTTCCCAGGAGTGTTAAATCTCCAAAGGGTTGGCTGATGACATATTAAACCCTATGGATTTAGAATGGGATGTCCATATGTGTGTGTGTGACTACTTTTGGCAACATAGTGTAGGTAACATTGACCTACTATGTTTCTTGTTGGTAGTTGAAACTGAACTTCCAGAGAAAACTTACGGAACCTTGCAGTAAGGCTAAAGTACTGACCCCTGATTAACACACTGCCACACTTATCTATGTAATGAAATTTTGGCAGCTATTATCCACATTTAACTAATATTCATAGCATGGCTACTACACCCAGAAAAAGCCACAGGCAGTTACTTTGTATTAGGGGAAAAAATTCTATCAAACATTTTTAAGTTTTACTGATTTGCCTCTGTTTCTCCGTCTTCTGGAGTGTTCCCAGCCAGTCCAGAAAGACTCCAGAGAACTTTCTCTCTGTATTTATCAATGTATAATTGGTGAGTTTTTAATTATAAGTGATTAACCTTTCTTTTTTCCAAATCCTGAGACCCTGTCTTACCATTATAAAAGCCAATCTAGAGGCTCCATAAAAGGTTAATCTCGCCCTGTTTTGGTTGATGAGATAAATTTATTTTGGATTTTAGCAACCTGGGTTATGTTCAAGTGTTTCTGTCTGTGTTTACTGTAGGTGATGGCCAATGTGTTCATGGAGCAACTGCTGCCGTCTCTGGAGAAAGACATGCTGCCTGGCCTCAAAGCCAAGAAGAATGAGAAGAAAAGAGTTTGGTTTGCTGTAAGTCATTTACATTTGCAAGTGATGCCCCAGCCACCTCCACCCCCTCATCTGAAGGGACCCCAAGAAGTTCCCAGGCCAGCTGAGAGATATAATCTCTCCAGCATGTCCTGGGTCTACCCCGGGGCCTCCTTCAGATAGGACATGCCCGGAACACCTCCCCCAAGAAGCACCCAGGAGGCATCCTAATTAGATGCCCAAGCCACCTCAACTGGCTCCTCTTAATGTGGAGGAGCAGCGGCTCTACTCTGAGCCCCTCCCGAATGGCTGCACTCCTCACCTTATCTCTAAGGGAGAAGCCAGCCACCCTTTGGAGGAAGCCCATTTCTGCCGCTTGTATTCTTATTCTTTTGGTCACTACCCAAAGCTCGTGGCCATAGATGAGGGTAGGGACGTAGATTGACCGGTAACTCGACAGCTTCGCTTTTACATTCAGCACCCTTTTCACCACGATAGACCAGTGCTGCTGCTAAACTAATTCATTATTTCATTTGCCAGTTGGTAAACAGCAAAATGCAGGGTTATATTTGAAAAATCTTGCTGGTCTGATCATGTTAACAAGTTCAGTGTGGAGTAATACATTATTCACAAAGCCTCTAGGCCCTTTTGTGCAGTCTTGCGACTCATTTTGAAAGCAATTTTTTAAAAATTACTTCAATGAATTTGTTTCCTTCTCTCAGACAGTGGAGGCAGCATATATCCTGGTCCAGGAGCACCTGTTTGAGGGACTGTCAACACTGAAGGAGGAATGTAGGATGTTGGCACGGCAACAGGAGGTGCTGATTCACTCCGACATGGACCACATCCTTAACTTGAGAAGGCAGCTGGAGGAAAAAATCAGAGGTATTCTCATCCTTCTGATAGCCTTGTTACTCAGAACATTCAGAAACAGACAGGTGAGTTGCATTGCGCTGCATGTAGTGATTTCATGAAGTGCAGTTTCATACAGGGAATGCAGAGTGATGGAATCAGGCTGTTTTCTGAAATGCTATTTATTTTTCTTTCAGGCAAAGTAGCCGAGCCAGCTGAGAAGCTGTGCTCTGAATCCATCCAGCCATACCTAGGCTCGGTCCTGGAGGAGCTGATGGAGCCAATCAGTGCAGGGTTCCAGGAAGGACACCAGCTAACTGAAAACATGATGGACCAGGTGTGTCAGGACACCCTGCAGAAACATGATAATGAACGACTGAAAAAGGTTTGTTGGTGTTTCATTTGTTTGGCTTTTTCTAATATAAAGGATCAAACTTGTTGCAGTCCAGCATTACGTTTGAAAGGGAGAATTCATTTTTGTAGTTCACCTCTTAGTAAACATTCACAGGTGAGTGGCCAGGATAATAGGTAGGGTTAGAGTTTTGTTTGAACAAATAGGCAAGTTTTCAGAAACTAGATGTTTCCTTTTAAATGAAGTTTATCAAGCCCAAATTTACCTCTGACCCAAAATAGTTTCCTGGTGACCTGGTTGATGTTAAAAGGTTAACAAGGAATGTAATTTTAAATCCTTCTTCTCACATACAAGGTCTTGGATAATCAGGCCCCATCCCTGTGTAAGAACCTCATAGTATCATATCACCCCAATAGAACATTTTATGGCTGCAACGATTCATCGAGTAACCCAAAAAACTTGATTACAAAAATCCTTGATGTAAATTTTTTGCTTCGATGCTTTGTTTAATGCACGACTAAACGTGGGTGTTGCACCCACATTAGTGACTGAAAACAGACCTGCAGTAGAAATATATTTAGGAACGCATGTGTGAATAAAAAGTATGACATCATGAAGCCCATGCAGCCCCTAGTCAACAAAAAGACTGATAGCACAACAGCAGTAGTGATGACGCTGTTATAGTTTAACATGGAGTCTGTCTACACAAAAAAATGAAAAGCAAAGGAGACGTTACTGAGACAGTGAGCTCAGGTGGAGTGATTATTTTTTTTTCTAGTGTCCAAAACAGCAGCTTTTGTTCCTGTAATCATCATTAAATCTGTTACTGGGAAACAGCTGAAGGAGTCCTTGATCAAATCACCTGATCAACAAGCTCCAACATGAAAAAAAGCAAACTTTGTAGCGGCTTCCATTCACCGCTGTTTGTTTTGTATGCCATGTCTTCTAATGACTGCAAAAATAAAATAATTTAAAAAAAGTTTTATTTCTTTACTGGCAAGAAATAACATTATCAGATCTGAACCAGCCTGGGGCTTTCATTCAGTTCTGTATTTCGAGTTTAAACTAATTTCCATGACCATGAATTTTCTGCCCAACAGACCATATCCCACCTAAATTCATTAAAGAGGTTCTACCTGTTATCTCCCTATGGCTTCTCTCTATTATAAATCACTCCCTTTCATCAGGCTGCATTCCAGATTACTTTAAAACAGCCAACATCTTTCCTCTGCTTAAAAAGTCATCCTTAGAACCCACTCCCATTTAATTCTAATATCCTCGAGAAAGTTGCACATCAGCTCCTTCAACTAGTTGAAGGAAACAATATTTTAATAAATTCTAGTCTGCTTATCAACATAACCACAGCACTGAAACAGCTTTATTAAAAATTACTGATATTCTTATGTGCTCAAATAAAAGTAAACATTCCATTTAAGTCCCTCTAGACTTCAGGATTTGATACCATTGATCATGCCACTCTTATCAGCAGATTACAAAACTGTGTTGGCATCACTGGTGCTGCTCTTAAATGGTTTTCATCATATTTATCTAACAGATACTTGAGAATTCATATTAATCAATTTAAGTCCTCATCTGCAGGGGCTCAATCCTTGGAACTATTATGTTTTCTTTATATATGTTACCCCAGGGCCATCCGCTTAATGGTGTTAATGTAATCTCCTATCATTGCTTTAAGCGGTACATTTCTGTTAAGCCCAACAACCTCAAAAGCCTCAGTGCCTCAGTGAATGCATTAATGAGTGAATGTATTCAAATTTTCTTCTTCTGAGGTTGTTGTGTCAGGGCCAAACACTTTTTAATAGAATTGATGAGAAAATAAAAAAAATAAAAAAGTGTGTGTGTGTATGTGTGTATATATATATATATATATATATATATATATATATATATATCTATATATATATATATATATATATATATATATATATATATATATATATAGATATAGATATATATAAATGATATATATATATATAGATATAGTATATATATATATATATATATATATATATATATATATATATATATATATATATATATATATACTCCCACCCTGATTATTGTAGCTCACTTATGACATACATGTATAACTTATGCCAAGAAGTCCAGTCACTTTTTTTTTTTTCTTTCAAGCTCCAGAGGATTTTACCCTACAACATAAAGCACCTTCAGGCAACAGTTGCTGTGATTTGGCACTACTGTATATAAATGAGATTGAATTGGTTTGATAAATTTAGCAGCCTGGCCAAAATCAAGGGAAGTGCTACTCACAGCTGTACCTAAATGAGAAAATCTGGTTAATTTCTATCCCATCTCCCTATTTCTCTGTCTCAGGCTCTAGCTGTCATGGTGAGACCCAACCTCCTGAGTTGCTACGAGAAGATCAGCTCCCTGCAGGCTAAACTGCAGCACTTGCAGGAGCGATTTGGATTCTCTAACATCACACGAGTGATTCACACTGCTCAGATTGACTTGCAGGAGGTACAAATGCACTAACACGCATGCTGATCTATTTACATTCCCTTTCCCTCCTTCAGACAGACTGTTTCTGCTGAGAAACACCCACTCCAGGTGGAAGGATTTCCTGACTCATTTATTAGCCAGCCTTTTATGACTCACTGCTGAAGAGTTAGAGTAAATAGGATGAATTTACGTGTTAATTTATCTTATTTACTCAGTATAGTTTCTAATTGCTGCAGCCGCTTCACTTTTCTTACTAGCAAAAACCACTGTTGACTTTATCAGATCAACTGGATAATTAGCTAAATTTCTTCTTCCAGTTGAGAGGTAGTAAAGAAGCAGAAACAAACAAAAAACAAAAAGAGTAAATTTTATTTTCTAAATTACTTTAACTTTGCTATCTACACGTGATTCAATCAGTTCCAATTATGTCATATTAGCTTCAGAAAACTTTGGAATTATTTTTTTACACTGTAGAATGACTTATGATTTAAAAATCATAATGTGGTTTATCAAAAATTTCACATCAAAAACTGCACTATTTCTGGCTTATTGCCCAACAACAGGAAGTAACAGTTTCTCCCTTTTTTATTTACAAATGATAATGATACCCATGATTTGAATGGCACATCATTCATTTTAATTTTGATCTTCAGTCCAGTTTAATAAATTGCTCAGCTATATTTTCTGTATATTGTTTTATATCTGATCTCATTCTCCATTTCAGCTGATTGAGAATGCAGCCTATACATTTGAGCAGCTGCTCAACAATGCCATCCAGGACAACCCAGACGATGCCAGCTCTACTGTCGAAAAGGTCAAACACAGAGTGCTTAAGGTGCGTTTGTCATCTAAAACCAGATCCAAGGGTTCCATTTAAGATATAAGAAAGAGAGAGATAGTGACACTCACAGAATCCTGAATCTATTAGAGATTAAAGATTTCATGAAAGTCTTTGTTAACCTCTTAACATAAGATTCGGTTTACATTTACTTCTTTATGTTAAATTTTCACCTATATCCAGAAATGGAAGTCAGAAGAACTGTAAGGCCAAATACATGTAAGAGAAAACGGTCCCTCCATTTAGCTGCCAGTTCTACTTATTCTCTTGTTAACACAACTCCAAGATTAGTTTTGGGCATCAGTTTGTTTTTCTACACAGCATTCTCTTAGCTCTTGCCTGCTGGACCATCTCCATTTTAACCCCAGCCAGAAGAGCCAGCCTTCTTGATCAGTTTGTCTACTCTTTCTGTTAGCTGTGCAGATGCTTTCTCTGCATCACGCTGCTGCAAAAAAAACAGAACACTGGCCATCACTGTGTGGTAGATCTTGCACAGCAGGGGTGGACAGATGTTAACTGACCTTAGTCTCCACAAGAAATAGTGTCGGCTCTGAACCTTGTTGTACTGTATGCCAGCTGCATGTGGCTCCTCTAGTCCAGCTTGCTGACCATCTGCACACCAAGTTACCTGGTACAAGGCACTTCCACTTCTGTGTTTTTATTGTAGGGTCTTTATCTTACAATATAAAGCACCTTGAGGCGACTGTTTGTTGTGATTTGGCACTATAAAGATCAAATTGAATTGATAATAATTGGTGTTGGCTGGGTCTTTCCCTTTCCCATCTTGAAATCCACATCCAACTCCTTGTTTTCTGTAGGGTTTAGAAGGAGATGGTTCTCCTCACTCCAGCCCACAAAGCTGCTCATGTTTCCTCTGTATTCTCTTCCCCTCGCAAATGGAGCCAACATCAGCTGAATTATCAGAAAACTTCTGTAGGAAGCAGCTGTCAGCCTTGTACTTGAAATCAGATGTCTACAAGGAGAGCAGAAATGGGGACAGAACAGTTCCTTAGAGGGCCCCTGCACTGCTTAGCATTGTTTTGGAGATGGAGTTTTTCCATACTTTGGTTAGTCACAAAAAAGATAATCCAAGCACCACAGCACCAGTGATGGATCCACCTGCATGATCCTCATCTTCCCACCTAATAGACAGGGCTGAATTTTGCTGAATGCACTTGAGAAATCAAAAAATGTGATGTCATCAGGCTCTGATGTTTTCCCCTGCTTCAGTCAACCCAGTTCTGTAATGACTTGAAATGACTGGAGAGTCACAGGAGTGGCTCCAGGTGTGTGTGTGTCTGTGTGTGTGTGAGTGTGTGTGTATGTGTGGGGGCGGGACTCTGAGAGGTTAATGTAGTGGGAGAGTTTCTGTGAGGAAGGAGGAAAGAGCTATGTCTGACAACATACAGGAAGGAGAAGGCTGGAGTGGTGTGAGACTGTTTAAAAAAAATGAGTCAGGGTGACTGTGTCTCCTGTGTCTCAGGAGTTAGAGTAGGTTGTTTACAAATCAGTTTGATCTCTTCTAGTCTGCATGCCGAGGTATCCTCGGGAGTGACACTGAATCCCGAGTTGCACCGCTTTGTGTGTGTGTGTGTGTGTGTGTGTGTGTGTGTGTGAGAACAGGTGAATGAGGCTTGTAATGAATGTTTATATTAAATGTGACCAAGGTTTCAAACAATGAGACTCTAAAATTTGATTAAATCAGATTAAACAAGCACTATAAAATATAAAACCATAAAAAGGTTTTAAATTTTTTTTTCTGAAATTTTAATGAGTGGATATGCCTAACGTAGTCATCTTGAGCAGGCTTTGAGCACAGAATCCACACTCAATTGCTATTCAAATGTTTGGTATAGGTAGCCAAAAATAAGAAAGTTGGTTTAAAAGGGAGTGGAATGGAAGCTACCCCTCTGCTAATCACTAACTTATCATGGTGTAGTGGTTTGTGTGTCCCAGTGATCCCAGTGGCTTAGTTGTCCAGGGGTTATTGCCCGTGCTAGAGTCTCCCAAGGCAAATTGTCTGGCCCCTCACCCAGGGCCAAAGAGCAATTCAGACTCCTATGAGAGAAACATCAAGGAAACAGTTTAGCCTGCAGGAATACGGTTACTGGGGCCACACCCTGGAGCCAGGCCTGGGGAGAGTGCTTGAGGAAGAGCACCTGGTGGTTGGGCCTTAGTCCAAGAGGAGACATGGGCCTGCCTTCCTGTAGGCCCACCTACCATAGGAGGTGTTGTAGAAGTCGAGTGCAATGTGTGTTGGACAGCAACCAAGGGCATAGGACCAATCGCTAGCTATCAGTGCTGGCTATTGGGACATGACATATCATCATTCTGTGGGGAAGGAGCATGAGCTAGTGCATGAGGTTGAGAGACACCAGCTAGATACAGTCTCCTGGAGAGGGGCTAGACTCTGTTCAAGTTTGGAGTTGCTCTCGATGAGAGGTGGCAGGCTGCAGTGGGCATTCTTGTATCCCCTTGGCTTGCTGCCTGTATGTTGAGAGTTTTCATTGGTGGACAAGAGGGTTGCTTCCCTGTGCCTCAGTGGCAGGGAATGGTCTCGGTTTCTCTGCTTAGGTTGCTGTCCCCACAACCCAGCCCCAGATAAGCGGAAGAAGATGGATGGATGGATGGATGGATGGAAAGGGGGCTAAAATGACTCTCTTCATACAGAGGATGAGCTGAGGTGCTCTACCAAGGCCCAAGATTAGGAAAATATGGATTTTAGAATTTTGAATCATGAAAAGCTGTTGGAGTCCAAGATAAGGCAGGAAATCAGCAGAATAGAATTACAAAAATAAACTCAAATCAGTGTTATCTTTTCTTCTTGCAGCAATACATCTATGACAGCAGCACAGTGAGGAAGAGAATCTTCCAGGAAGCTCTTGTTTCGATCACTCTGCCCTTCATCAAGAAGAGCCTGGCGCCTACCTGCAAAACTGTGAGTCTCTCTCTCTGACATTTTTATTGACATTCCACCTTTTTGGACACAAGGTTGCAGATAATGTTAAGACTTTCTTTGAAAAATTGTTATGCTGGTGTGACAGAGAAATACAATCAATAGCAGTTTGTGATAGGATTATTAAGGTTTTGGAAGCATAACATTATTTTTACATGTGTCCAAGATTTCTGGAAATATGGGAATCTCAATTAAACCCTAACTCACTCTCTTGCTCACACACACACACAAACACACACACACACACACACACACACACACACAGCCTGACACTTCTGTCTTTGTCCCTCTTTACAGGAGCTTCAGGATCTTGAACAGACCATCTATAGTGACCACTCCAGCTTTATTCATGTTGAGAATGTTTATGAGAGCATCCTTCTGGAAATTCTGGACAAGGAGGTTACTAAAGGTACAAAAGGACTAACGATGATAGTTAAGTTTTCACCCAATGTTTGTTGCTAATCTCTAATCCATTCAGTTTTTTCTATCATCTTGCAGTGGTGAAGGAGGCGGCAAACCTAAAGAAGCACAACCTGTTCACAGACAAACGAGACCTGGCCAGTCAGTCCAGCCATTCCAGCCTATCTTCCTTGCCAGCATCCACTCCTGGTAGCCCAGCCATGACGCTGGCCTCCCTCAATAAATCCTTAGAGCCCCAGCCTCCGTCTCCACTTGTTTTTAATAGTCTCCCCCCTAGCCCTCAAAATCAAGAACAACAGGAGAAAGGGAAAGACATGAGTGAGACCTTAGAGGACATAATGGTTGAGCCAACCCTGAGGAAGGTTGAACAAAAAGCTTGTGTCCCTGCCAGTCAGGAGACTGAACTCAAAGCAGAAGACATCATCCAAACTGTCAGCAATGGTAACCTTGACAGCCCAGCTTTAACAGAGAAAATGCCCCAGAGTCACACACAGGACTCACGAGCAGCAGTTCCACAAATTGTGATGCAGGAAAAAGTGATTTCTGTCGAAACAGGAGAAGCAAAGACAGCTGCTGAGCCTGAAATGAAGAGTGCAGATACTCCACCAGAAGCGAAACTTCCTACTGCTGTAGAAAATATAATAGCATCAGCAGCAGGAGCAGCAGCACAGGCAGAACCTCCTGAGCCTACTAATGAACCTGCTAACCATTCAGCAGAAGAAAATGAATTACTGCCTGCAGCCAACACTGAAGCAAAGGCACAGTGTGAGACCCCAGAAATCATGGTAGAGGCTCCTCCTACCAGTGAAGCACCAGGAGAATTCAGGCTCAGTGAGAAGGTAGGGGGAACAGAACCAGTTGGTTTCTCAAAGACCAGCCCTTTGGCTGTGTCAGTGGGAACTGAGTCTCATCCTTCAGATGTGGAGTCCACAGATGATGTGTCAACAACCTCAGATGTTTTTGAGGGTGAGGCTTACATCAATAAATTACCCATGTGCTCACATGATGCTACTGAGGACTTAACAGCAAGTGGCAAGTTGTCTCTGCCAGCCCAGACAAAGGCTGAGAGTGGCACTGTTGGCATAGGAGGTGACGTTGAAGCTGGATTTAGTATGGAATTAGAGGGGATGGATGACACTACAGCATCTCAACTTGCTGAACCTGCCCAAGAGGATTCACCCTCCAGTCCTGGAGTTCGGCCCCTGGACTGTATCAAGGAGATCCGTGACCTGGTGGTGGAAGTGATTGAGGTGGAGGAACCAGTGCAGCATTACTCCAGGGTCCCCAAGGAAGATTAAATATTCCATTGATCATTATGTGGACCAACTGCTGTGTAGGTTATAACCATAATATAGAATAGCTTCCACTTTTGATAACACTACCAATCTGTACTGCATTTGATTGTAAAGCAAAGCAGAAACATGTGACAAATGAGAAGCTTCCTCAACCTTTTCCAATAAATATGCATGCAAGTATGATAAATTATTTATATGAATACAAATCACTTCTTTTGATATCAGCTGTCAAGTGGCTAAAATTGCTAAAAAAATATCTTCTTTACTCAGTAACTTTGACAAGGTTTTTTTTTTTAAAACATTACAGATCTTAAATTGTTTTAGAATTTGAGTTTAGAACAATTTTCTTACTGAAGAAATTTCTGGAAATTAATCTCATATGAAGGAAGAATAGGTTTGGGATGTTGGGTTTTCTCTATGAGGCTTGATGTTTGCATGGAGTTTGCTTTTTTTTTTTAAAAGCCTGTCATGACTGGCAATCAGAATGATGATCCAAATGTACTGGTGTACCAAACATATTTGCTTTTACGAGAGCAGCTCTATAAGTTTTCTATAGGCTACTCTTGTTATTGTTTGTATTTTTATTTTATTTATTCATGCCAGGCCTGACAGGCAAGAAGGAAGGGGTAAGAAGAAGAGGGATAAAGAGAAAGAGAGAGGAAAAGAAAAAAAAAAGTAAAAAGGGGCGAAAACAGAAAAATAGATACACAAACGTAGATACACATACATACACATATTCACGTCTATACACATATATATATATACACACGATCTAGCTGTGGTTTGTAGTAATGTGTGTGTGTGTGCCTCTGTCATGGAAGTCTCTGGAGCTTGAAAAAAGGTGACTGGACTTCTTTTTGTTTCTTGAAGGCGTTTCACCTGTCATCTGAAAGACTGCTTCAGTTCTCCAAACCAAACAGCTTCTTCACAAATGAATGGCACAACATAGAAGAGCCACCTCAACAGGACAAGACTCAGTTGTAGATCTGCATCTGAAGGAGAAAGGGCACTCTTTTCAGGGTGCCAGTGTTCACCTTTTGGACCGGGAAGACAGATGGCTTGAAAGAGGACTAAAAGAAGCCATCCATGTCCACTGTGAACAACCATCATTGAACAGAGGAGGTAGATTACGTCAATAACTTTCCCTAGCCTTCAGTGCTGTCCTGAGCTCCTTTCCCAGACGTCTCAACCCCCATTCACACCTTTGTTACAGTGACCTCAATAGGTCACATGAAACAATGGAGCGAAGTCCTATATTGGTTTCATCTGAAACAACTGATTGAAATGATCCACGCCTCCTTTCACACCTTGGCAGGTGTGATTATGCACATGAACAACAGAGGATCATAACCACCTCCAGGGGACTATGCCCACAGGGGTTTAAATACCTAGGTCTCTGCACCATTTGGTTGAGAACTGAAGAAGCCTTTTGGATGAATGGTGAAACATCTTCAAGAAACAAAAAGAAGTCCAGTCACCTTTTTTCAAGCGCCAGAGTCTACTATGACCTGGATGACTGAGAATCTACACTGACACTCTGTCATGGAACGTACTCAATAATGAGGGCAAGAAGCTGCA
>JAMQGT020000998.1:0-11808 GCA_024447675.2 Pterophyllum scalare
AGTTTATGACCAGCACCTGTATACTACCAGTTAGAACTCTGGTCTCTTTTGCATGGAGTAACTGTTTGGGTTGCTAAGTGGTTGGGGTGGGTGCAGAGCAGTGGAATACAAATTTGGGTATGGTAGCGACATTGGCAAGAAAGTAACTCTTCTTCTTCCTCTCCTTCCTTGTCTGCAGGATACAAAGCTCTGCTGAGATATGAAGGCTTTGAGCAGGACAGCAGCCATGATTTCTGGTGCAGTCTCGTTTCAGGGGAGTTGAACCCGATTGGATGGTGCGCAATGACTAGCAAGCTGCTGGTACCACCACAAGGTTAGGTTCACAATCAAAAACTGGGGCCTGTGCTCTGTTTGGTCATTTAAAAAAACAAAACAAAAAAACATCAGAAATGAACTGGGTGGTCCAGGATGGGCTGATCTTAGTAGCACTGATTTGGTTAATTCTTTAAAGTCTCTAGAGAATTAGAGTAGATTAGGCAAGCTGGATTCAATCATCTGAGGTGATTACATGCACTAATGGTCATTGACTAGGTGAAATGTATATGTGATTGTATGCTGATCAGCTGCTCTGTGATTGGAGCAATGGTGAATGGAATGGCATAAAGGTTCACACTCACGAGCTTCTGTTTAAGGTCTGTTTGGGTAATTTTATTGATATGATTTGCAGTAAAGGTGATACCACAAAACCAGCAATAAACAACAAACAAGGGATGCAGAAAGCAACTGACAATTAAATGCATAAGCAATCCCATGGAGAAATTTCTTTGTAATGCACGTGTCTCTTGCAGCACAGCAGACCTAGTTCAAATGGAAGAAAGAAAGTTTTGCCTATAGCTTAGTAAAAGTACATAAAAGACAGCTAGAAAAATGTAAATGGAGGACAATATCAAAATTGAAAAAGCTGAGGGTGAGAATCACAGTTGGAGAAATAGAACAAAAGTATAAAGTAATGAAAAGTGACAAATGTGCTGTCCTTTTCCATTGTTAACTATAGCAACTGGTCTTATAATTTATGCTCAGTAGACAATAAAAATAAGAAGCATATTTACCTGCAGCTATTGTTAATAAACTCTCCTTAAGCAAGTGTTGCTTGAAACCTTGCCCTGGGTGGTGGTCTAATAAATTTATTAAGCACTGTAAGTGAATGAAAGGGTGGCATTAGGACTGGAAAGATCTCTTTACAAAACCCAGTGAACTTAAAAGATGAAGCGTTTGACTTTCATCAGGAACAGTTTAACAGATGCAGATTCGGTTTTTCTATCTTTTGTCCCGTCTCTCCTCCCCTCAGCCAACCTGTTTTCTTTTGTTTTTTGATCAACTGGTAATTTTTTTGTGTGTGTGTAGATCTGAAGCAGAACATCCCAGATTGGAAAGAGTATCTGATGAAAAAGTTGGTGGGCACTCACACACTGCCTGTTGATTTCTACCTGAAGGTAATTGTAATAGTTTAATTACTTTGATTATTCACAGTCACTGAATTAAGCACATAATCAGCATCTCCATCACTTTGCCACCCTCCTTCTTTTCCTCCTCCCAGCTTGCAGAAAGCATGAAGAACTCTTTCAGGATTGGCATGCGTCTGGAAGTGGTGGACCCCAAACATGTGAGCCGGACACGCGTGGCCATCGTGGACTCCAATATCGGTGGTCGTCTGCGGCTGGTGTACGCAGACCAAAGTGACTCCCCTGAGAACATGATCTCTGATTTCTGGTGTCACATGTGGAGTCCCCTCCTGCACCCGATAGGCTGGTCCAGAAAAGTGGGTCATGATATCAAAGCACCTGGTAACTATAAAAACTGGATCTTCACTGAAGATAAAGCTGAAGATATCGGGTATAGGACAAGAGGTCGTACAAGTCAGCAGTAAAAAAAAAAAACACTCAGTTAGCCTCTAATGGTTACAGTTTAGCTGTCAATAAAAAGAAGAGTCCCTGAACAGTACAGCAAGGGAAAAGATTAAATGGTTAATATTAACAGGATTAATAAACTGTAAGGAGAGAGAAATATTTGGAGGCACACTCAGAGTTTTGAAAGAGATATTGGACCCCAACATAAAGTTGTGGCTGTTTGGATAATGTTCATTACAGGGTTATTCTAGTTAACGAAAACGAACGAAATAACGAAAACTGAAATTGAAAAAAAAACACTGTCGTTAACTGAAATAAATAAAAACTAAAATTAAAAGGAAAAAACCATAACTAACTAAAACTGAATTGTGAGTTTACAAAACTAACTGAAATTATAGATATTGTCATTTTTTAAAGTTGTTTAAAGGCTTGATATGAAATCATTTTTTCCGCTCTCCGAGTTTAAGCTCGGAGTGCCATTGGGCAACTTTGTGCGTGTGTCCAGCTACTTTATCAGTTAGAGAATAACAATCAGGAATAATGATCAAAACATCAATATAAGGACTCACAAATGTCAGCAAATTCCTGGTGGGAGACTGCTGAAACTGTCGGAATGGAGAAGAAAGTGGAAAAACAGGGACAAATATGTTTGCAGCCAAAAAACTGAGCGCAAAGAGCGAGGACCAAAAAAACACCAGCACACAACCACAAGGTAATTAAGACACACAATCCAGCTACACATGCATAAATGTGGAACTTACTTCCGTAGGTTGTGTACAGAGGACGCAAAGACCGTGCAAGTCTAATTAGGAGCGTCTAACCAAGCTAGCTCCAAAACAGAAGCAGCTTCAGGTGTAGAACATCAGGATGCAGCTGGATTTGACCTTTGACTCCTTCAAAGAGTTTGTTTGTGTCAAACACCACATGTAGGTGTTGTTAATCTGCTGCACTGACGCTGAACTTTATTGGGAGTTTATTGTAGAATTTATTGAGATTTGGAGTTCATATTTTTCTTTGTTTCTCCCTGTTGATGTTCCTGTGTGTCCTTAATGTTACACACATTTAGCATGTAGTGCTGCTGTCTTGTGAACAGTTGGTTGTTGCATATATTTCTTTAAAGGGTATCTTTTGTCGAGTTTTCATTACGCAACAGTCACTTTTGCACCTGATTAAGTATGAAAATACTAAAACTAATACTGAAACTAACTAAAACTAAGCATGAAACCAAAAATAAAAACAAGCAAAACTGCTCTGAAAACTAACTAAAACTAACTGCATTAGAGGAAAAAAGTAAAAACTAACTAAAACTAAACTATAATGTAAAATCCAAAACTATTATAACCCTGGTTCGTTATAATCACTGAAACTGCACAGATGTTGAGCTAAATACATTAAACCAAGTTGTTTTTTTTAATATTTAGAATTTAACAGGTAATTACATTTTGAAGAATTTTTTTTTTCAACCTAGATAGAATGTTTTGCTTTTACTCTTACAACAAACACAAGCATTTTTTTATTTTTTTATTTTTTTTTTATATAGCAAACAATTTGGAAGCTTCCAGTGGTTTCAAGGGTAATACTGACAGCACATTCATGCTCTTTAAAAAGGTAAGGAAACATATGAACACTAATATATGATTCAAAGCCTGAATCAATTATTGGTTCTGTTTTGGCTTCTTTTATTATAAAGGTTTAAGTGTACTATGGGGTTAGCAGTATATTCGCACTGGTTTGTGGTATAGTTTAGAAAATTATTGTAATCCATGTCCTGACCTTTTTTTTTCTTTTTTTTTTAATAGCAAGTTTTTCTGCATGCTTTACTCCAAACTGCAAATGCTGTGGATTGTTTGGGTCAAACCCAAAAGTAGTTAAAAGAAGCTAAAATATCCATCAGTGTTCTTACTAATCTTACTCCAGTTACTATTTTCTCTTTGAGTCTAACCTCCTTACTGTTTTCATTTGAATGTAACGTGTCATCAGCCGAGGTTCACCTACATGGAGCAAAGTTTCTTTGAAGAAGGAATGAAGTTGGAGGCCATTGACCCTCTCAACCTGGGAAGTATCTGTGTGGCCACAGTACACAAGGTAAGGCAGCTGTTGTTGATTTTGTGTGCGTGTGTGTGTCTAATTGGCCCATCCTCAGCCACATAGGTGTATCCCAGATATTTAGATCCCCTTGTAACTGGGTTCAACTTGCGAGGATCCGCACACATTTTCGTAAATGAACTATTAAATAATTTCATTAGGAGGGGTATTATCTCTAAAGTGAGCAATATAATCAGCAGCCTCTCTGGTGAGTCTCTCATCCTGCACATTAACTCCTACGCTTTCATCTTTGACTGCAGCTGGTGCTTCTTACTCTCCTCTGAAGCCTTGTTGAGTTCAGCATAGCAGGACATGAACCAGTTCTCCATCTGCTCCAGGTTCTTGTTGGAGTATTCCTGCCAACATCAGCTGCAGTACGTGATAGTAGAAGTGAAATATGTTGACGAGAGACTTGTCAGACAAGCAGATGAATGCAGTGAGGCCACAAGAACAACCTGCTGTTAAATGGTTAGCAGCAACGGAAATATTAATGCAAGAGCAAGGGGATCAGTCACTAATAAATCAATGGCACCGCTCTCACAAATGGACTTAAAACACAAAAAAAGTCTAAGGCGTCAGATGCACCGAGGTCGTATATTACTGATTATGTGTTATATTACACCTTCATAAACCAGTTGATTTCTTCTTCTGGCCTTATCTCTACCCCCAGTTTTCCTATGTCTTACTTTGTGTCTTTATACCCTTTGCAGGTGCTGTTAGATGGCTACCTGATGGTTGCCATTGATGGCATCATATCAAACAATGGCTCAGACTGGTTTTGTTACCATGCTTCCTCTCATGCCATTCTTCCAATTAACTTCTGTAAAAAAAACAACATCCCTCTCACAGTACCTCCAGGTAATTACCCCCCCCCGCCCGATAATTCAACTTATCAGCTTCCGCTCGTATGCTCATGATATATTTTGTGTCGTTTACACAGGGAACAAAAGTCTAGCAGCAGATTAATCATAACAATAATATAAACAATATTTCTTTTTCCTGGCAGATTATGATCCTCAAACTTTCACCTGGGAAAAGTACCTGGAAGAGACCAAAGCAAAAGCTGCACCGGCAAGACTGTTTAACGCTGTAAGACAGGAAGTCTAAAACAAGTGTGACATTGTGCTCTGTTTTAGGATGGCTGTGTGATCTCTCACTGTTGTTTCATGATAAGTTGAATAATGGACCAGGACAGCCTCTTTTTGAACTTACCTGTTGATGTTAAAAACTCAAACTCAGGGTTATAAACTCTGAACTAATAAAATGATGACCCTTATTTCAGGACTACCCAGGTCACGGCTACTCCCCCAACATGAAGCTGGAGGCCGTGGATCTGATGGAGCCACGGCTCGTGTGCGTGGCCACCGTGAAGCGCTGCGTTGGCCGCCTTCTCCTCATCCACTTCGATGGCTGGGAGGATGAGTTTGACCAGTGGATTGACCACCAGTCTCCAGACATCTACCCCGTTGGCTGGTGTGAGCTCATGGGCTATCAGCTCCAGTCACCTCCTGGACTCGGTAAACACCGCTAACTGAGGCGCCCAGCGTGCTACAACACGTAGAGTCGCTGAAGAGATATGGGTTAATGCAACAGAGTTGGAGCATTTTCATTAAAGGGGGATAAAAGGCCAGAGTATTTTCAAATGGCCAAAAGCTTGTCTTTTTTCCTACTCTTGGGTCTGTGTGACGTCAGTGGGAGCAGATAGGATATCTTCAGTATGGTCAGCTCAGGCATAGACCTTCTATTTCTAAGGGACTGTGAATCTAAAGTAAATTGGCTCAAATTGTATTATTTTAAGGCTAGGAATAATGCACTCTTCTAGTGGAGTCTAACAGCAAAAATATACAGCTGGAAGCTAGCATAAAAGGTGCCTTTTAAGGTGTTGACATTTCCGTTCTGATTAAAATTACATGTAAATACAGCAGCAGTTCACCACACTCACTAAGCTCCAGTCTCAAATTGTCACGCGTAGACATGACTAGTGCTGGTGAGTGATTGTATAGGTGTTTCTGACTGTGTAACAAAATGACTGGTGTTTCATCCTGTTTTCCAGCTGACTTAATTGAACAGCAGCTGGTGCGGAGCAAGAAATGCCGGCGCTTTGCTTTCGGGAGAAAGAGTAGGTTTGATTCAGAAAAGTACAAGGAGTCTTGTGTGGGTAATGTCATTTATGAAGTTATGGAAATTTACCTCCTCTTGGTTTTTGTAGAAAAGAAGAACCCAAAAAAGAGGCTGTCTCAGGACCAAGCTCAGGATGATGCCGATCAGCACACTGAAAGTCTTCAAAGCACGCCTCAAAAATTGCCACTCGTCCAGCCCAAGACTGAGCTAGAGGAGCAGGAGAGTAAGTCACTTTTAGCTCATTTGCATGCCAGTTGCCCATTTTGGTAAGTTGCTGACTTAATTGTGCCTCCATAGTTGTTGCAGTGCAAGTGAAAGTGGAGGAAATGGAGATGGAGACCCCTATTAGGCCCCCAGATAACCCACAGCAAGTCTCTGTGAGCAAAATCAAACAGGAAGAGGGAGCGCAAAGCAGCTCAGAAAATGGTGCACATGAAAAGATGGTGCAAAGTAAGACTAAAGACACGGATGAAGACGGTGCATCACCTGAAGACAGGTGTACTGGTGATAGCAGCATGGATCAGACTGAAAATGAAAGACTGGACAAAGAGCAGTGGAGCCAAGAAAATGACAGTACCATAGCTGAAACGGAGAGGAAAAAAGAATCATTATAGTTGAATAAATGTAATAAATATGTTGGCACACCATTGTATCAAGAAGAGTTTCTGAAATGTGACTCAATCTAAGAGGAAATTCATAGATATGATTATGAACATCTTGCTGGGTTGTAATGACATCAGACAAGTGTTAAATCTTTTATATTCAGATATCTTGTAAATTTATAATCAGTTGTGTATTTAAAAGAAATATAACTTTGATTTGTTACTTTACAACTTTAATTATGTTGTTGTAGTTGAGCTTAACTAGTCTGTTACCATCTTTGTAGTGGGGACCTTTATGCTTTTCCTTATTTTCTGTCATACACATACTGTTAAATATAACAGTATGGTGGATGCTCACAATAAAATTGGTGAAAAATTAAAATAATACGGTCTGAGTATGTACAATTCAATTGCACTATATTGCCAGTAGTATTTACTCACCAAATCATTGAATTCAGGTGTTCCAATCACTTCCATGGCCACAGGTGTATAAACGAAGCACCTAGGCATGCAGACTGCTTCTACAAACATTAGTGAAAGAATGGGATGCTCTTAGGAGCTCAGTGAATTCCAGCGTGTTTCCGCGATAGGATGCCACCTCTGCAACAAGGGCAGTCGTGAAATTTCTTCACTGCTAAATATTACACAGTCAACTGGGATTATAACAAAGTGGGCGTGACTTGCCGCCACTGGACTCTAGAGCAGTGGAGACGTGTTCTCTGGAGTGATGAATCACGCTTCTCCATCTGGTAATCTGATGGATAAGTCTGAGTTTGGTGGTTGCAGGAGAACAGTACTTGTCTGACTGCATTGTGTCAAGTGTAAAGTTTAGTAGAGGGGGGTTATGGTGTGGGGGTGTATTTCAGGAGCTGGGCTCGGCCCCTTAGTTCCAGTGAAGGGAACTCTTAATGCTTCAGCATACCAAGATATTTTGGACAATTTCATGCTCTCAAATTTGCGGGAACACTTTGGGGCTGGCCCCTTCCTGTTCCAACATAACTGCACACCAGTGCACAAAGCAAGACCATAAAGACATGGATGAGGGAGTTTGGTGTGGAAGAACTTGACTGGCCTGCACAGAGTCCTGACCTCAACTTGATAGAACACAGTCTCCACTCTAATTCATCCCAAAGGTGTCAGACACTTAAATGTAAGTGGACAGTTGACTGGCAAGCCAGGGGAGTCCTGCTCCATCATTATGTCATGACAGTTTAAGTAGATGGAAATATTCTGAATTGTTCCAAGTGTCAAACTTTCATTCACTAGCTGTTCACTGAACTTCTCAATATGAGGTTCAAAGAGATGTCAGTGCAAATTAAGCCTGCACAGTTCTGACATGATTATTTGGACAGATGAAAACAAGATTAGCTTGTACCAGAATGCTGAGAACAGAGGAGTATGAGGAAGGAGCGAAACAACTCATGATCTGAAGCATAGCACATCATCTGTCAAACATGGTGGAGGAATGTGATGGCATGGACAGTGGGACCGGGTCACTAGTGTTTATTGATGTTGTGACTGCTGATAGAAGAACCAGGATGGACTGAAGTGTACAGTGCTGTACTCTCTGCTCAGATTCACCCAAATAGAGCCACGTCCACGGGCTCTAGATTTCAGGGAGTTATTGACCGCAAAGAATTTTCATCCAAGTATTAAAAACTTTATATTTAAAATGGTATTTGTCCAACTAAGTTTTAGCATCTGAAACTTGGGATTGTGTTTAAAAATGACTGCAATTCTTAAACAGATAAAAACCTTTAATGAAAGCTAGAAGTGTGCGCTTCAGTTATTTCTTAAATGTTTAAAATCCACTGTTGTGATGTACAGATGCAAAACTACAAAAAAAAGGTGATTGTGCAAATACTCCTGGATCTAACAGTACCTCTTTAAGCTGATAAAACTTAAAAGACCAACAAGATATAGCTAATTAATGCAACTCTCCAAAGTCTTTATGATCTTGTTCAACATTGTACTGATAAGGCAGCAAGAATAACTTGTAAAATACAGTTCAGCCTCTGCAGTTCAGTGTTTAACACAACGCCAATGACAGCAGATTTAGGCCATGCTGCGTCTCTTTGTGCTTTTAGCGGCTTTCTTTGCTGCACTCTGTTTTGTGGTTGGAGTCTTGTGAATTTTGGATTTGGCTTTGAGCATCTTGACCCGCCGATGGCCGTTGAGTTGCATTGGTTTGGGTTTGGTTGCCTTGGGTGCCTTGGCCGGCTTTGGGGTGACAGCAGGGGCAGAGGGAAGACTCTCTCCACCAGGACAGGCCTTGAACGCGGGGACATCCTTCACCTTTCGACCCCTCAATTCAGGGGGATTGGCACAGGTGGCTCGTACCTTGAGGTTGACTTTCTCAATCCACCTAGATGAAGAGGAAAGATCCAAATTAGTTACCAGTTTTAGTTATTTTACTTTATTTAGGTTTATATATTACACCCAGTGGGTGTAATGTGTGGGCCTTAAAGCTAATCTTAACAGATAAAGATGCATCTTTGAAGATGTAAACTGTTTTTTCTCCTATAATCAACAAAATCCATACCCGAGGAACATTTTCACACATAAGAAACTCCCACTGTTGTATCCAACTACACTATTGTCCTGTAGCTGTCTTACAGGCGTAGTGGCAATAGGGGGCAGTCACACATTAGAGGGTTGTCTGCGAGATTGACGACCTCCAAAGCGGTGAGTGGGTGGAAGTCAGGCACCTCCTCTAGCTGGTTGCCCTCTAAGAAAAGACTCCTCAACCCAGGACCCAGTCCTGCCAGTGCACTCTGTGACATCTACAGTGAGAGCAATCACATCAGTTTGAAAAGATCTAGATTACAAAAAGGTGCATAGAGTTTATAAAGCCCACTCACTTTCTCCAGTCTCATGTTATCGAGGTACAGCTCCTTCAATGACCTCTCCAGAGGTTTGAAAGCATTTGGTCCGATCCAGCGAACTGAATTTCTGGACAGCCTGAGGTCTCTGAGATTCCCTGCCTTCCTCAGCGCCTCACTGGGCACCTCCTTGAGCTTGTTTCCTCCCAGGTGGAGTGTATCAAGGTCGTTTGCCTGGTCCAGAGCCCTGGGCGACACATGCTGAATGGCATTTTCAGTAAGATAGAGAGCTCTCAAACCCTCAGCACCAGTCATGATACCTGGCTCCAGCCTGGTGATGGAGTTGTTCTCTAGGTGAAGCGCAAGCAGACCAGGCACCAGTTTGAAGGCACCTTTGGGGAAGCTGGTGAAGCGGTTCTTTTCCAGATGGAGGTAAGTCAGCTGAGGAAGACCTGTGGATTTAAATGAAAACAAACAAAAACGAAGGTGAATTTGGATCTTGTTTGAACGCCCACTACAAATGTAATTTTGCCTGTGAAATACCTTTAAAGGCCTCTGGGCTCAGGGATGTGAGGTCATTCTCAGACAGGTACAGGTAAATCAGTCCCTTCATCCCGCTGAAAGCTCCTTCCTCCACCTCCACAATTTTGCAGCGCTGCAGGTGCAAGGACACGACCTGTGCGACACCGGGGAAGCTGTTGCTGGGAATGTAGTGGAAGTGGTTGCCACGCAGGTCCAGAAGACGTGTGTTGGGAGAGAAACCGTGAGGCACTTTAGTGTGACCGCGGTTCTCACACGAAGAGTGGTGTGTCTCCGCCTGTTGACGGGTAGTTAATGGAAATGCAGAACTCAAATTAGACAAGAACACTAACACTTCAATCCTGCACCTCCCCCTCCTGTGGTGGCAGCAGGGGACAGTCACATGAGATGCATTATTTTTCAAATTTCAACTATAAGACCAGACTGACCAACATGTGCACTACCCAGTTTGATTACAAGAAATCCTATAACTCAATGGATCCTGGAATGCCTAGAACTGTACAACATCAACAGGACCCTAAGAGCCTTCATCAGGAAATCAATGGGAATGTGGAGAACAGCACTAGAGGCCAACTTCAACGCAATTGCTCAAATTACCATCAAGAGGTAAAAATGGGCAGGCATAGAGAAAAACATCAAACCTTGCTCTGTTTAAAGCTTTTTAAAAAAATCCAGCATTTCAACATTTGTAACATCTATCTCTCACCCTCACAGTGGTCACAAAAGTACAGGACATTATTTTTTAAATCAGTGAGCTTCAGGTGGATTAACTGGGAAATAAGGAAAAATCAACCACTGTTTTTACAGACTTAAGGGTGGCATTTGTTTTCTAATCCCATCCTTAAGGTGTTCAATCTTACCCCACTATCACTGGCAGTGAGAGTGAAGAGGTTAAAGTCAGTTTGGGAAATATGGAAGGCATTAAATAAGGTATAAACAGACATAAATAATATCAATCCTTTTTTTTTCTCAGTGCAAAAGTCCACCTTATATGACCCACTCACCTCACAGACACAGTTGGCAGGACACTTGACTTTGTTTGGTTCTTCGGTGGGTGGTTGTGTGATCCTTGAAGCTTCCTCAAACTCTGCCTTTAGCATGGCTTCCTGACTCTGGCATCTCAGCTCTGGAGGGTAGACAGCATCCAGACTCTCACCTGAAAGATGAGCCGGTCCTCCACAAGACCCTATCAGCTTCACTTTGTTACTGATAGCCCACTCTCTGCAGAGTAGTAAAAAAGAAAATAAGACCAAAGTGGCGATTATTTTCCTGAGGTTTCCTGAAGCTGTCATTGCATGACCAACAAAGGCCCACCGTACCTGAGTGGACGCAGATAACAGTTGCAGAGGATGGGGTTCCCAGCCAGGTTGAGGCGGGCCAGCTTGGGCGACCCTTCAGCGAAGGGCTGGATGACACGTAGCTGGTTATAAAATATTCCATTTGCTTTCAGTTAAAGTGAAGTCAGAGTCCTTGGGTTCAGTGCTTCACTTCTGATGAACAGTGACAGTTTTGCATAAACTTGGAACTCCTCCTTTAGCTCTTCAGTCTCGCTGGATCGCACTGCTGAGCTTTAGGAGCTGGGCCTAAACACATGCGTGGCTCCCAGCTGGTAGTCAGATACTTGTAGGTCAAGTTTGTCCAAAAATTACTGCAGTCTGAAATGTAGCTGATTTCCTGCTGGATATTGAACGGCAATACCAAAACATGCTAATTTACTGCACAAGTATCCTATGTTAATGACATCTGTGTTGGTTATTTGAGCAATACGATGAGTCAAGGTACATAAACATA